>APFE031030850.1:36810-68077 GCA_000404065.3 Pinus taeda
AAAAAACTGCTAAAAATAGTAAACTGTGCTACAATTTAGGAAACTGAAAAGACTGAAAGAGACAGTTGTGGGGGTCCAAATGGGATAGGTGGGTGGCCACCAACATCCACCTGGATCAATCATCAAATTAAAATGAAGACTAAATACATTCTCAAAACAACATTTAGAACTCATTAGGGTCATTATGAATTTTTGGTCATGCCTTTTGGCCTTACCAATGCACCTTCCACATTTCAATATTTTATGAATTCCATTTTCAAACCCTTAGAAAATTTGTGTTAGTATTTTTTTATGTTATACTAATATACAACAAATCTTGGAAGGATCATATTCAATATGTTGATAGGGAGATCAAATTATTGGAGGGGAAACAATTATATGCAAAAACCTCCAAATGTTTCGTTGGAGTACAGGAGGTGGAATATCTTGGTCATATTGTATCACATGATGGTGTTAAGGCAGACCCTAACAAAATTAAAGTCATTAAGGAATGGAAAATCCCCACAACCATAAAGCATCTTCAAGGATTTCTCGGGTTGACAAGGTATTGTCTCAAGTTTTTTAAGAATTATGGGAGAATAATAGCACCTCTAGCAACGTTACTAAAGAAAGATGCATTTTCTTGGACTCCATAAGCAACTAATTGGACATCTTAAAGAGGCAATGTGCCAAGCACCATTCTTAGCTATGCCACACTTCACAAAAAGCTTTATTGTGGAATGTGATGCCTTAGGAAATAGAATTGGTGTTGTTTTAATGCAAGAAGTAAGACCCATTTATTTTGAAAGCCATGCAATCAAAGAAATGTATTTACACAAACCTATTTATGAGAAGGGAATGTTGGAAATACTACATGCGCTAAAGCAAAGGAGATCGACCTTAATGGGAAGACACTTCAAGGTAAAAACATATCATGATAGTCTTAAATACTTATTGGAACAAACATTATCTTCATAAAAGCAACAAAAATGGGTTACAAAGATGTTGGGTTATGATTTTCAAATCATATAAAAAAAGGGAAGCAAAATGTTATTGCAAATTCAATCTCAAGAAATGATGAGGATGTGGAAGCATTGCTTTTGTTCCATTTCTATTATCTAACCAGATTGGATAACTGAAGCAAGGGATGAATGGAAGAATGATGAAGAAGTGTGGACACTCATTCAAAAGTTGCAGCAAGATCCCATACATTTGATACATTTAGCTGGAAAAATAATTCATTATGGTACAAAGATCAATTATATATTTGTAATAATTCCCAACTCAAACAAAATATTCTTTTGGAACTGCAGACCTCTCCCTTAAGAGGGCACTCAAGAGTTTTAAGAACTTACCATAGGGAAAAGAAGGAATTTTTTGGGGATGGCCTTAAATATTATATTCAAAAGTTTGTGGCAAAATGTTTGGTTTTCCAACAAAATGAAGTTGAGAAAATTATGACCCCGGTCTATTACAACCTTTAAGCATTCCAGGTAAATGTTGGCAGGAAGTTTCGATGGACTTTATCATAGGTTTACCAAAGTCTGAAGGAAATATTTTCTTCATGGTAGCATAATATGAACTTGAATAGGAACACAACAAATTACAGATATAACCATAGATATAGAGATGCTTACAAACAAAATGGAAATAAACTAGCTTGGGCGATGGTAGCTTATCTCTGAGAAGAGATGTTGTGGCTACATGCTTCTAAATTGTGTTACAATGAGGCTAAAGGGCCTATTTATTATTTAATAATAAGGGAAAACTCTAAAAAACCAAAAGCCTAACCCCAGGAGATGAAATTCCAAGAGTTTGTGGGCCCCATTGGGCTTAGTTGGGTAGCCAACTTCCCAGGGTTGTAACTTCGTCATAATATCTCTATTTGGCGTGTATGATACCTTATTGGAAACATCTCTCCAACTAATGTAGGATTTGTAGCTTTCCTGCAACCATAAGCTACCTGCCTATTGCGGACCTAAAGAAAACAACATTTAGGGGGTCAAAACAGCTACGGAAGTTTAGGACCCGAAAAACTGCTAAAAATAATAAATGTTGAAATAAACAAGGAAAGAGATGAAACCAATTGGAGGTCTAGGTGGAATAGATGGGTGGCCACTAATATCCACCTGGATCAATGCTCCCTCCTTAGGAAGAAATGGTTGTCGTTGCATGTAGAGCCTCCATGAGGTGAGGAAATTTCTATTGAACCTGATCCCTGGTGAACCACTTGTCCTGGTGAAGGAGTTGGCCTGCTTTGACAACCCGATATAGATGGATGATATGTTGGTGCATGTCCATGAGATGATCAATTGTGGCATGTTCCATGCATTTTGGGTTTAGCTCTACTGGTGTGAGTTATTTTGTAATTAAGAAAAGCCTTTCGGTACAAATCACATAAGAGAAAGTTTTGGTCGATGCATTTCAAACCAGCAAGTGTGGTTCATCATCATGACTAGATGAAGAGGTAGACCATGGCAAAGGATTAAATAGAGAGAAATGTAGAGACCATAATTTCAAGTAACGACTATTTTTTAATAACAATATTTAAATTATGATATTAAATTATTAAAAAAATATTATTAAGTAACAACTTTATTAAACGACTATTTTTTGAATATATTTTAAATTAATTTTAAAATTAAATATTATTAAAAAAAATCTATAAATGGAAGATAATCGAGAAAAAAAAATAACCAACAAGAATAAAAAAATCAAAGACAAACTCCACACAAGGAGGGAAGTCAAAAATTATTATAAAAAAGATTTAGGACCCTAATCGAGACAATATCATTTAATAAATAAAAATAATTAATCGAAATAAAATAAACTAAAATAAAACAAAAATATAAACTAGTCAAAAGACACACACACAGAGAGATATATATTCAAAGAAAAGTAATCAATAAATAAAATAGGGTCAACCATAAAATATGGGGTTGAGGCCCATTAAACAATTAATAAAAATACTAAAGGAGTTAAGAACGAATGGGATGATAAAATACTTAAGAAAACACGAAGGATCAAGAATATAAATTCTAATGAATAATAAACCAACGGCAGATACTATAAAAAAGGACACCAATACCTACACAGATAAATAAACAAACAAAATAAATCCAAAAAGAAACCTAAAAAACTAGGAGGACATGACAAGGACCCAACTTCTACTAATAATCCAACCATCATCTCTATTCAAATTATTGGGTATTATTTCTATTTCTAGGGCCTCCATTAATTTACAATGATGGAAATGACTAACCCTAGCAACGACTTGGGCCTCCTCAATGCAGATGTGATGCTTAGATTTATTTGCATGCTCTACTAAAGTAGAGGAGCAGGTCCTGCCATGCTTGATGTCAGCGGCATGCTCATGAATCCTTTGATTAATCAAGCGACCAATCCCACTAATGTAGGGAGTCCCATAAGATCATTGTTATAGGGATTAATGCACGTGTGTTTAGTGATGTAGAAACCCTCAAGGATCCTCCCGGGATCCTTGGTAAACAGTCACATTAGCTGCAGCTGTCACAAATATGCATGCATATCTATGCTTAACAAATGAATATCAAAGGGAGAAGGAATTATTACCTCAAGTATTAGTGTGGTTTTGCTAGAGAGCACAATGTAGCTAGGCGGAAGACCCCTAAGCCAACTCCAAATCAAAACTTGCACATAGAAAATACAAGTGTAATATCACAACATAAAACCTTGATAAACAATGCATGAACATATAAAGATATCTAGTTGCATATACCTAAGCCACTCATGTTAACAATGTTGTATAAACATATAAACAATTTATACTAGCAACATCACAGAGTGGAAAACACAATTGCAGTTCTATATTGATGTAGAAAGAGTGATTACAACCATCAGTCGTATCAGCCTTCCCTTACCCCTCCAGCTCCTCTCTCACTCTCCTTTCTTAGCCTCTTTTGATGCCTTAGTCTGAGACTCTGCTCGAAATTCAAATAGGTAATCCTTTCAAATGGTTTGACCTCTTTCACAATGGCCCTAGTCTTGGATATATAGCATGTGAGGATAGGGTTTCCAAGTCCTTGATGAGTTCCATTAGGAAAAAGAAGTGATGTTTCCATGCCTTTGTGCTCTTTCTCATTTGCATACTCGATTAGGAATTAGTAATTCCTCCAAACACGTCGATTTTTTATGTTTCCTTGCTTTTGTAAGCTGACATAGGAGAGAATCTTGGGATATTTCTTGGTCAACTTGTTCCTTTGACCCATAGAAACTCATTAGGATTCACTAATGCTCTTCCCCTGGTAACACACAGAGTCACCCTAGGCACTAACACACCCTTAGCCTTGATAGGAAGCTTTATAAAGAAGGTTGCTAGTGTTTAGATAGTGTTAGCTTGACAATTGGGCCTATGAACTTGGTCAATCCTTCAGTCATCATTTCTTTCTCCTCTGAGCTAGTGAAGAGGTCATTTTCCTGTATAACAGATGTCCCCTAAAGTGTGAGATCAGAGGCTACGACAATGGCTGAAATACTTTATATTTAACTATCCTTTTCTTTGGAAAAAAAGAGAGAGAGGATCAGAGCTTTGGGCGGTATGAGAAATCTGATACAACACATATATATAAAACAACTAAAATCATGTCTTGAGTCGGGCATTCCCACGCTCAGTAGCTATGTCAAAGTGATTTTCTCAATAAAGAGATATGACGATGTTGGTTGCCGATAAGTACAATGTGGAACCTGTGTCATAATAGGATAATTCTGATGAGTTGTCTCCAAAAAACAATAAACGCAACTTGGGAGAGGAAACAAGGTTGAGTGATGTAAGCCTCTACCCAAGGTCTTGATTTCCACTTCACCGTGACAACATAGATCGTTGCATGTGAATATAGGCATTGAGGTCGAACATGCACAAAATTGTCTAATTACCAGTGAATAATGGAGACCGTTAATCGACATGAGGATGGCCACCGATAATGGTGATGGTCTCTAAGATGCACAATACAATCTAGCGAGTGTGAATAATGTTTTAGTCATCAAACACTGTAGAGTCATTTAACTAGGAGCCAATGATGAACACCCCTGACCAAACACAAGGTGACCTACCACTGATGTCTACAAGTGCCAACGCACTAAAGTGTTTCTAGGTCTTCTTCCTATATAGAGTGTTGAAGTTGATAGGAAGAGACCTATCAAAAGGTAGGAAATAAGGTGTCCTACATCATTCGACATGAAACAAGACAAGAATGATTGTTTTTTTAGGAATATTTTGAACATTGGGTCAAAGCGACAAAGGGCATGATGATAGGATATGCTTGATAGTTTGATGGATGAAACAAAAGATAAATGTTTTCCCTTGAACAATAGAAGACACGACAACAATTTTAACCATGTAGCACTAGACTCGTGAACACCAAAGAGTGTTAGGATACAAAGATGCAAGAACATCGAGGTATATAGGCTAAACTCATAGGATGGTAAGATTCATATTGAGTGGTCATCACAAGGAATGTTTATCTAAGGGAGTGGCATGTTCAAGGGAGCGACTACTACCAAAAACCTCTTTTCACAATATGGAACACAAAGCAATTATATTGTCCACTTTCCCCATCTAATTAGTTTAGTGAGTCCAGATGGGTAAACTGATCGATATTTTCATGTTTCAAGAGTCTGAAAAGGATCATAAAAAGAGCGACTCTATGCCCTATATGACTAGTTTAACGAGTCCAGATAGGAAAAATCATCGTATTTTTCATGTTTTAAGATTCTAAAAAGGATCATAATTAGAGTGACTCTATTCCTCATCTGTGTAATTTAATGAGTCCAGACGAGACAACTCGATGGTCTTTTCATATTTTGAGAGTCTGAAAAGAGCGTAAAGAACGACTCTAGGGTGGTCCCTTTGTCATAGTTTTTAACTGGGTGTGACAAAGGTTTAATAGTATACCCAAAATGGTTCCTTTTCCGTAAGTTAATCTACTGAATCCAGATAAAGAGAAACCTATGCTCAATAGATGTTTGCCTCATTTTGTTACGAGTATGAGGAGATGGGGTAAACTCGATATTCGTCATGAAAGTTTAATGAGTCACAGGACGATAAACTCAATAGACCTTCATCAAATTGTAACGAGTCAAATGAAGAAAACTCGAGGTATCTTTTTCAGTTTTAGTGAGCAAGGAAAAAGAGGTAAAATAACTTATCATTCTTTCTTCGTAGATTTAAAGAGCCCAAAGAAGGGAAAAACTGGGGGATTTTTCGATTTAAGAGCAAGAAATAGTCTCAAAAATGAAAGTGTTCATATCGTCGTCGTAGGTTTTTATTGAGCCCAATGACAAAAACTCGAGGTCTTTTCAATTTAACGAGAGAGAAAATTTCCTAAAAATAATGCTCAGAGCTTCTTGATAACTTTTTAATGAGCCTAAAGGAGGAACTCAGGGTTTTTTCAATTTTATGAGTGAGAAAAAAGTCCCAAAAAAGAATGCTTAGGTGATCTTTTTCAGTTTAGTGAGCTAGGAAAAGAGAGAAAAAGAGTTGCTCGGACCATTGTTGTAAGTGTTTAACAAGCCCAATGATAAAAAACTTAGGGATTTTTTATGTTTAGAGTGATAAAACATCCCATAAAAGAAAGCGCTCATTGAGAATCGAAGATGGTCATTTGTGTCGTTCAATCCTGAAAATTCTTTCATCAAGACATGAGCAATTTCTGCCAATATGGGGTCATGGTGCATGATAAATATCATAGGAAATGGACTACTACTTTAATGACTTCAAATAATATAATTCATATCTCCAAAGTGACTATAAGGGAGTTCTTGAGCCTCCACTTTCACCATTTGCATCATTTGAGAGCCGTGAGAGTGTTTTGGAGCAAAAGAGGAGTAGATTTTCCATAGATGATTGCGGGAGATCCAGGTGACCATTTGACATGCCGTCAATCCCAGGTAGATGCCAAAACCTTGATCTTGTATTATTCAACCTTTCTTTATCTTCTGTTAGGGTGGAATTTTGGAGATCTGGGGAACCCTAGATCATTTATTACGTCTAACGGCCCCTTCTAGGTCTGTAGAGAGCATTAAACGCCCTTTACGACCCGGGGGAGGGCGTTAATCCTCCCTTTTTATCACTAGGGGGGGCATTAGTGCATGAGGGTGCACCCCAAAACCCCAGGCAGTGATTTCTTGAGATTTTTTGCCCCATTTGCACTAATTTTTGGGTTGATTTGTGCCATTATGACTAGTTTATGGAGAGAACGAGCCCATGACTGATAGGAATTGTTGATGCGAAATGATCTAGCTTGCACACTTGTATTGCGCTATTTTGAGTTGATGAAGTATGCATAGTTGGACTTGATGAAAGGCCGGGAGGACCTTTTGAGCTGGATTATTCAGCGTTGGGATGTGTTAGAGTCCTATAGTGATAGGATTCATAATTTTGAATTGGTTGAGGTTAACTCTTGTAATATTGTACATACCTTTGCTTTCTGCAAATTTTTCCCATATTAAAATTAAAAAACGTAACGAGGGTATGTCCTAAAAGAAATATCAAAGGACAAGAAAATAAGAAAAGATCAAAAAATACAAAAAATAAAAAAATATGAACCCAAAGCAAAAAATAGATCATGAAAGTGTGCAAGTATTAGTGCCATTACTTTTACTTTACTGTCTTAAATAATGGTTGTGTGGAACTTGTCATACATGCCACAACCCATGGTAGTCAAACTACTTAATCTTGACTACTTCATGCTTTGAATTTCATGTTTATAGTTAGAGAATAAAATCTAACCAAACAGTTTAATCTTGGCAGATCATTAGATAGGTAGAGAAATAAAAGGAGCTCATCAATTTCGAATTAAAAAATCTGAGCCCTTGGAAGATATAAGGCTAGAAGTAAATAGTTTGTTTTATAAAAGAAAAGGAAAGAAAAGGGTTTGCTAGCTTAAGTGCACCCACCAAAGTGAAGAAAAAATGTTAGGGTAGGTAAAAGGGTAAGTAAAGAAAGGTTGCAGAAATACAAGTCATTTGGAGCATAAGCACTACTATCATGCCTAACTGCTTGTTTCAAGTGTGCAGGAGTAGTTATCAATGAAAAAATCATGCTCATAAGTTGACTTGCCTAATTCCCCCTTCATTACATTTCACCCCCACTATACACTCAATAATTTCCCCTTTACCCCTTCATGGCTTATGAAAACCCCTTCCCCCTCATTTTTACTCCTACCCCTTAGTTCCACACATTTCCATAGTGAATTACTCCTAAAATCCATTCCCCTAAGTGTGAAACTCCTTCCCCCCCTTTTAAAATCATGTTTTCCCTTCAATAATTACCCAAAACCCCTCTAAACCCTTTATCCTAACTCTAAAAAACCCCCCCGCTTCACTAACTCCACCATTTAACCATTTTGTCAACTAAACTCTAGTTTAACCCACCACCCTGGTGAGGTAAACTAACCTCGCTACCCCTAAAACCCCGCAGTTTCATTAATTTGCAACTAAACATGGGCTAATTATTTTAAACCATAATTAAAACCCATGGGTCCCACTAAACTCTGCCCCATCACTTGAATGCACAACTTTCCCATGCAATGGTCATCTGATCATCCACCCCCAAATCCAATGGTCATTGCCCATATCGCACTCGCACGATGTCTGAAGTTTAATAGCTCAAGAGCATGCGATATGGGCGGTTTTGCTCGGGGTGCATTTGCCTATGTCTCAGCCTCTAGCATAGATTGTGTTCCCCCTACAAAATACCACCTGACCTCCATAAGTGGTACGATGACCTCCAAAACCACCTCCCCACCAAAATGAAAACCATCACTATTCATAAAACATTCATTCCCCGCCATTTTTCCAACCAGTCGTGGTTAAAAGCCTTTTGACCCTCATTTTCACCCTGTTTCGCTCAAATCGCATTATTGAACCTCTGAAAGCACCTAAACCTTCCAAACTCCTGCGACCAACTGTCAACCATCAAAGCCTTATGATGCCACCACTTCACACCATCCTAGTTGCCAAAGCCCTCTGCAAACGCCAATTGAAAACCAATTGCAGCCCTGACTGTGAATTCCAGGTATTTAAGCAAACACAAAAAATTTCCTCTCTTTAATGAAAGAACATTAAATTCTTAAAATAACTAAGAGAATTGGATTAATTTCAATTTAAATTGAGAGTCTACCATTCCCAAAGTGCCAGAACCCCAACCTGCAACCTGCTCATACCCTAACCAAGTTAATCAAATACTCAAATTTCACTCCCAAAGCCACATAAAGCCCAATTTTCCACATTTTATCATAGAAATGGCTGCCCCAACCTCTCTGGATGTTAGACCAGTGACAACCCTTCACTTAGACATTGACCACCTGGCCCCGGAAAACATGGATTTTTAAATCAAAGACATAGTCACCCAAGACAACCTTCTGAGAATACATTGCTGGGCCAAGGATAGATTCTTGAACAAAGCAGATGATATCCACCTTTGGGACTCAAATCTACCCAATTATACATTCCCAGAAGCCCATCCATTCCCAGACATTGTACATTTATGCCATGCATGTTACATACCTAGCCAAAGGACTATAATTGCCCCAAACCAGGACTTCTTGTTTTCAATTATTGCTAAGTCTATCAACCAAATGCTTCAAATCCAGCCTAGCCACAATTTGACTCCTTTGTCCATTGCATACCTATTGGACCTGTACACCACATTGGATCCAACTAAGATCAAACAAATTTTTCAGAACTTCATCATTGAGGAGCACCATACTCCTAAGGACATTCGACCCTATATTTTTGCTATTTTTTCAGAGACTAGCAAGAGAATAGTCTCCATGATCTCATGCATCCTAGGATTGACATTAGACGAGTTTTTGGATGAGATAATCATGGCCTTCGTATCCATTTTCACTTCAGTCCATCCTCCTTCCATTCTGTATGATTATGCCCAGTTCATTGTAGACGAAATGCATGAACAATTCACTAGATTTCCCACTGAAAGAGTCTTCAAATACTCTTCAGGGTTGTTTCATATGTTCCTGTATTATCAAACAGACAAGTTCCCAATGAAGAATTAGAAAATAGATACCAGGGGAAAGGAAATATCAGTCATCTACTGGATACCCTTGGTCTAGAGGTACAACACAACATTCACATACAAAGACTTCATAGATTGTTTTGTTCACCCTGTCATGAACATGCTGACTTCTAGCACTCAACCTAGAATTAGTACTGAGATCAAGAGAGTATTGCAACTGGTAAAGAATAACAAAGTATGAGATTGGTACCTCTACTAGAATCATCCTAAAATTAGGATCTATGGTTGTGAGTTACCCCCTACAAATTGCCTAAGTATCTCCCAATGAGAATATTTTCCCTAGAATACTTCAGGCAAATGATGGGTGTGGATGAGGTCCACTTCCTAGCTGCTAGGAAGAAAAGACAGTTTAAGATGAAAAACCAAAGGGGCCCTTTCATCTGCAACACCAGAGAGGCTAGGCCTGAAGTTGATAAGATACTCCAGCAATTCAAATTCAAGGATAGTTTCATCTAGAATTATGACTCTCATGGGGTTATAAGCAAACTCAGACAAAAGGTCAAGCTAGGACCTTACATACACTACCCCATGCCTGACATTGAAGAGTATGCTAATCAGTTAGAATGGGTATAGAACACATTGATAGATAAGGATAGCATAGTGGTGGATGTGGACAACACCATGATTAACTTGGAGAAAAAATTTGACCAAAGTTGTTTCTTCCAGGTCCTAAAGTTTGAAGAACCCATAAATATCCCTCCCATCATTCAGACTCCTCTCAACGAGGAAAATAATCCCAAAAGAAATAGGGAAGAAGCTTCAAACTCTGCTATGGACACCACTCATCAGCAGTTCCAACTATGCAAAATACCCACATTGACTCCTCTGTCTAAACAAGAAGAACACATTGCATCAACAAAAATGATTGATACTGATGAAATGGTGCAAAGGAGTAGAAAAACAACTGAGACTGTTACATCAGTAGAAACACAGCAACCCTCTTCTTCAAACACCCAGATTATACAGAGACAAAAGAGTGTCAAGGTGTCTTCCTTTATCAAGCCGGCTAATAAGGAAGCAGATATCAAGGAAAGATTCAAGGAGATCAAAATGAGGAATGAGAAGCTCTAGGAAGACACTTATGCCAAGTACATGTAGATGACACCACCAAATCAGAGTAGATTGATGTCAGCCTTTGACATCAAATTAGGTAAAATGTAGGTGTCTTTCCTATAGCCTACTATACAATAGCCTAAAACCACAACAGACTACAAGAATACCAACTTTGAGGTCTTAGCCAAGGATGTGCATCCCATAGATCAATTAGAATTTCACAAGCAGGCTGGAGAGATGATCTACTCCACCCTCACAACAAAATCAGTGGTAGCATTCAAGCTCAAGGACTCATTAGACAATGTGATAGCCTAGTACAAACTGGAAAAAGCATCTTCCAGTGATAAAGACACAAGGATCAAATCCTTAGAAGACCTAATCATTGAGCTGGGCCATGACCCAAAGGACATCAAGGTTGTCGAACAGTTGATTAAGAATAAAAATGAAGACATTATAGCCCTTAAGAAGCAGCCCAAGCTGCCTCAGTGATATCACCCTCAAACAAGAGAAGTCCTAGAAAGCCAAACAAATCATGAAGACGTGATGGACTTGGTGCTGCAACTCAATGACCAGTTTAAGGAAATGGAAAAGGAAATAGATAGCTTGATCCAGCTCAAACAAGCTACTCTAGACAATGCTCCTCCAACTGTCATTCCTACAATGACCACAATTGTGCCTTCCACATTGTTAGCAACATTAGCTCCCACTAGTCTAATGGCCACTACATTACCAGTAGCAACAACAACTACATCAACAACAGCATCAACAGTAACAGGGACAATAGGTGATGAAGTAAATAGGCTAGTCAAGGCAATGGAAGAAATGTCCATTCAAACCAGTGAAATGAACAAGTTAAAAGAGAAACTTACCAGCCTAGAGACAGATTGCAGGTTAGCCTAGATCATGCATAAATAAGAACAACATAAGGCTACCAGAATGAATGGGAGAGTGAAAAGCCTAGAGAAAGAGTTAACACTGAGTGAGCCTTTGGGAAAGGCCAAACAATTATTATGGGCCAATGTCATTCTTTGTCAATGATATTTGGCCATCTATCCAGGTAATTTTTGAGTAGATAGACTTGATCAAACAGGCTACAGAAGCCATCCAGAATGTCAAAGAAGAACTTGGAGAAATTCCAAAGGAAGCAGTAAGGATTATCCAATTCCTCAACTCTAAGAACAAATATGAGCTACAAGAACTTGACATACCTGATAGGACAAGTACCATTTTGGATGTCAAGAGGGTCATAGCTAAGAAAAATTTAATGTTAAATTTAGAAGATAAGTGTCAAACCATGCAACTAGCCGCCGATAGGTTTATGACCAAGTTTGAGCTTTTTAGACAAAAGGGACTACCTAGTCCCTTAGTCATAAATGATAAACTGATGAAACAAGAGGACTACAACAAGAAGATCAGGGAAGTAGCCAAAGAACATGCAAATACCTCTTCAATGAGTGGTATACCAACTAGCAGAGTATTATACCAGACTTTTGAAAATATGTTTTACCTCCAGCATGAGGTGAAACACTTATTTATCAATAAGCCTACTTTTGCAAAATAAACAGAGGCTGATGAGATATATAGGAAAATTCTCAACATCCAATTAATAGATGAAGAAACATGGAAAAAACTGAATGATTTACTGTAGTAAAAACACAGTAAATTATAAACTATAAATTATAAGTGTCTAGTAAAAAGTAAGTGAGCATGGTAAAAGGATGAACACATGTCAGCACAGTCAAAGTGTATCAGGTGAAAGAGTATCAGATGAAATATGAAAGTAAAACACACTATATAGCATCAAATCCAAACATCCTACCAGCATAAAGGGCTAAAAATCAAAGCATAACAGCCAGCAGAACCAAAATAACAGGGACACCATGAAGCAATTCAATAGTTGTCTCTCTCTTCTTGCAAGAAGATATTTTCCTTTCCTAGATCGATTATCAAATTAGTTTGAGATATTTTTTAATAAACATTTTGTATAAATACTTCAAATTTCGAAGTATTATGTGTGGATTATTTTACATTTGTAGAGTGATCTTGAACGTAAGGTGATTGTACTATTTTCAAGTCAACAGACTAGAGCAAGTAATAAAAGAATTTCGCTAGGATTCATGAGATGAGCCATTTGCAGTGAAGTAATTTCTTTGTGTTATTGTGTTACCTTTATTTTGTGTTTTCATAATCTTAAATGTGTTCTAAAATCTAAATGAATTAACTGGAATATCATACAAAATTTGTTTAATTACACTCTGTTTTGCACAGTGATTTATTTACATGTTTTCTTCGAATACCTGGATCTAAGAATCCTTGATTTCTCCCCTATCCCAGTTGACTTCTTTCATTTCTTCCAAAGTTTGGCCTAGGGAACCCTTGATTTCTCCCTGGATCCAATTTGAAGCCATTCACCATTTAGCCTCTGAGATATGTAGTAACTTATCTACCTTACCCTGTAGACATTGTTTTTAGAACCTAATCTAGTCTTGTTTGTTAGACATCCAACTCCATATCCCAATGGAATAAGCCAAAACTCTATCCATATAAGTAAAGTGATCCCACCACCAAATTTTCAAAACAAAACCCAAGTTCAAGTAATAACTAGCCTAAAATCATCTTAACTAAAACAAAGTTAAATTTAAAAGAGAGAGCCCTCTTTGAGCATTAGGAAAGCTAGGTCTTGATCTCCAAAAGTGGTTTGTGGTTACCTTTGGTCTTTCTTTCTTCTTACTTCAAAAGAATTATCAGAGTGATAACATTTTTGGCAACCATACTAGGGACTTCAATCCTCAATCTCATAAAACTTTAAGGAAATCTTAAATTAACTCTTGAGCCCTTGAAGGACATTATCTAAAGTAAATTTTCAATAGATTTCATAAAAATAGTTTAGAAGCTTAAAATTATGGCTCCTAAGAAGATTCACTATACCAGGGAAAACCAAGATCCAAACCCTACAACTATAGTTAATGACCTAGACAAAATTCTAAGGAAACAAAAAAATGAAGAAACTCATGCAAGTAATAGCCAGCTAGACAGAGCCAATTCACTCCCTAAGGAGTTGTCCACTTTAGAGGAAATCCCTTTTGATTTGTCATTTGACCTCTCACTATTTAGAACTAAATCTAAGAATGCCATCCATGAAACATTCTTAGGCCCTGTGTTTACTCAACTCATTGAATAAAAAAGGGTTATCCATCTAGAATTAGTTAAATTTGTCTTGGACACTTTTAACAAGTTAGAAGCCTTGACTTCTACATTAATCAGCAATATAGATAGTGCTTACCCTTAGCAATCTGTTGAGCTAGCTTCCCCTACTGTTGCTACCTTTCAAATTTCTACACAATCTTCACTCACTGTAAATACACCTTCCTTTGCCACAACTTCACCAATTGTGTCTACCATAATCCACTCACCTAAACTAGTTATTAATCAACCATCCTCATGATCATCTAGTTCACCTCCATCAGTTTCAAGCCCTTCTTCAACTAGAACAACTTTACCCCCTAGTCAAACTAGAATATAACAATGGCAAACTGATATGCTCCTCTTGTTTTACCTGCACAACTCCATGCCATGCCTGCAGATTATTAGAGTAAGATTTTCCTGTTTGATGCTACTAGTCATTACACTACCCAGTAGGATGTAAACAACATGTCTGACTTTTTTGAATTGCATGAAATAGATGAAGTAGATGTCTAAATGAGATTGTTTGCCCAGACTTTAACTGAGGATGTTAAGAAATGGTTCAAATCCTTCCCTGCCAACCATATTGCAGACTTAGCCAATTTTCAAAGGTTATTCATTGATAGATGGGAGAGAAAGAAAAACCCATTGCCAATACTTTCTGAATATGGCAATCTTAGAAGAGCTCCTAATGAGTTAGTTTAGGACTATTGCACTAGGTTTAATAATATCTACAATGCAATTCCATCCAACGTTAAGCCTCCACCTGACCTAGCATTAATTAAGTTCCCTGATGGTTTTGATGTTGACATGTCATACCAGCTACGAGAAAGGAATCTTGAAATACTTGAGCAAATGCATAACAATGTTGTTAGTGTAGAGACCAACCTGTTAGCTAAGAAAGAATGAATGAGGAATGAAAATAAAGTTGTATTCAAAGAGGAATCTTCAACTTCAGATGGAAAAGTAGACGTTTTAGCTAAAAGTTTAGAAAGAATCATGGATAGGTTAGAAAACATGGAGAGGAAAAATCAATGGGAGAATCAACAATAACAACAACCCCTAATAAGAAACCCAAATTTTAGGAAGAACCCTAATGCCGGAAAGAATGCTACACCAGATCAATAGAATAGGCCCCCCTCCCAAGAGAACTATATTGAGGATTCATAGAACCAAGAAGCAGAGGATGATACCCAGATTAACTTATTGGAAACCAAAGAGGAAGACACAATTTTTCTTACTCAAGAAGAATAGGAGTTGTATATACTTTAGTAGTTGCAGTTAGAATCTGATGAATATTTTGATTATAATAGGGATATGAGAAAGCTATATGTGAGGTACATAAATAATATAGCTTGAGAAGTAAGAAGAATAATGAGACACCCATTAAAAGATCCATCCAAACCCAGACTAAGATAATAAAAGAAGCTCTAGTTAACAAAGAGTTACAAATCCTTCCTAGGGGAACACCAGAGACTTCAACCCTAGGATTGTAGATATAGCCTCCACTGAAGCCCAAACAGAGACAATTACTGAAAACAATCAAAATAAGAGAAATAAAGGCAAAATAGTAGAAACACAGACTGAAATTCCTACCACTAAGAAACAGAATAAGGACACACAAACTACACATATTAAGGAAGATCTGAATCAAATAAACAAACCTCTGCTCCCTTTCAACATTAAAAATGAAATAGCAAAATTAAAGATATTAATTCCTTTGACCGAACTAGTAAAGAATGAATCTTATAGGTAAGAGATAACTGAGACTTTGAACATAGGAGAAGGAGAGGATTCTGTTAATTTGAATGATGACTAGCCTGAATTATTGTTTGGCCCTAAGACCAATGGTATTCATCAGCAAGGGGGAGTTCCTCCTTTTTATATCAGCATAAAAATTCATGATAAAATTTTGCATAATGCTATGTTGGACTCAGGGGCATCCCACAATTTGATGCCAAAGGAAATAATGGAAAGACTAAACTTAGACATTACCAGGCCTTATAAGGACTTGTTTTCTTTTGACTCCAGCCTAGTTAAATGCCTTGGTCTAATCAAGGACTTATGTGTGACTCTTGTCCAATGCCTTGCAAAGAGAATTCTAATGGACATTGTAGTTGAAGACATCCCACTGAAATATGGAATGCTGCTATCTCGCTCATGGGGAGAAAAACTACAGGGATCCTTGCAGTTGGATATGTCTTATGCTACCATATCTGGTTTTGACCAACTGAGAAAATTATATAGGGATACCTTGATGAAATACATGGTTAGTAGTGAGGAAAAGCCACAAAACTTTCCCATATACTCCATGCATTCAGATATGGACTCTTTCATCTTATACAATGCAAAAAATGATAAAAAGGAAATCACAGCAAAAGACCTAAAATATAGAACAGCTCACAGTGAGAACATATTCCATGAATCACTATCGCATTTAGACTTTGATGGGTCAGTAAATAGGTTAGGGGATGGTGTAGGAGTGTGGATCCATAATATGGAGAATAATCATGCTGAGGGACATGCTTTCAGATTGAACTTCAAATGTAGCAGTGATATGACCGAATATGAAGCCCTTGGGGTTATAATTGGTTAGGAGATTGGACTCAGAGCTGATTATTAAATAGATCAGTGGTGAATACTCTGTCAACAACCCTAGGCTTGGTCAATATAGGGATATTGTTTTAAACTTGATCAAAGACCTCCTGGAATCAAACATTGCTACCATTCCTAGAAAACAAAACATGCAGGCATACAGTCTGGCCACCTTTTTTAGTACTTGTAAATTGACATTTCAACCAAACCACTAGTACATTGCAGAGGTCAAACATAGGCTTGTTATACTAGATAATCTCAAGTATTGGCATATTTTCTCCCAGGACTCTCAGATCTACGATTTCATGAACAATGAAGGTGAATTTCAGAATTGCAAGATAGATATTGACTGTACAATAGACAATAATCTAGAAAGTAGCACACATGTAAATATTTTTGATGTAGCTAAACCAACTAAATTTACTAGAGTAGAAATAGATGGTTTAGATAATGTAGAGATAGACGAAATAATGGATGATGATACTGATATCCTTAATTTGAAAAATAATTTCTTGCCTAAAGGATTAGTACCTTTAGAAGATTTGTTTGACTCTAATGATGTAGCTAGGAAACCCAAGATTGAACCTCTAACAACTGACATAGAAGAGGTTAACATAGGAACTGAGGGTAAACAAAAACTCATCAAAATATCAAAAGCCTTACCTCTAGAGGAAAAGTTAAAATATATTAATCTGTTTAAAGAGTTCCAAGATGTATTTTGCATGGAGTTATGAAGACTTAAAATCTTATGACACCAGCATAATCCAACAAAAAATACCTCTAAAAGAATATCATAAACCTTTCAAACAGAAACTCAAGAGGATAAGCCCAATTCTTATGCCTTCCATAGAGAAAGAGGTTAAAAGAATGTTTGATGCCCAAATAATAGCCCCCATTAGATACTCAGACTGGATTTCAAACTTAGTTACAACTAGGAAAAAGACAGGTGAAATTAGACTTTGTGTAGATTTTAGAAACTTAAACAAGGTCCCTTTAAAAGACAACTACCCCTTACCAAAAATGGACCATATATTGCAGAGGCTAGTAGGCTCATCTAGGATTTCACTATTAGATGGATTCTCTGGGTATAACCAAATCTTAGTCCAACTTGAGGACCAAGCCAAACCCATGTTTACCACTCCTTGGGGTACCTTCATATATTTGAAGATGCCCTTTGGATTAATGAATCCAGGTGCCACATTTCAAAGAGCTATGGATATAGCTTTTTCCAAGAAAATCCATGATTTCTTAGTAGTATATCAGGATGACATCACAGTCTTCTCTAAATCTAACAATGAAAACTTAGACCACTTGAGAAGAGTATTTATCAAATGCAGGAAATTTGGGATTTCTTTAAATCCTAAAAAGACACTTTTCAGTCTAGAAGAGGGAAAGCTATTATAGCACATCATATCTAAAGATGGGATTAGGATAGACCCGTCTAGAATGGAAGCCATTTTTACCATTTCCCATCCCCGAAACATTAAAGAGCTACAACCATTTCTAGGTAAGATTAATTTTCCTAGGAGATTCATCTCAAATCTAGCAGAATTAATTGGGGAGTTCAATAACATGATAAGAAAGGACTCAGCAATTAAATGGACAGTGGAGGCCAAACAATCCTTTGAAGCTATTAAGGAAACTTTAACCAAAATTCCAGTCCTGATTAGTCTTGACTTTAACAAAGATTTTATTATTTTTTCTTTTGCTTCAGAACACACCATTGCAGTAGTCTTGTTGCAAAAGAACAATCAAGGATATGAATAGCCAATAGCATTCTTTAGTAAATCCTTAAGAGATGTCACACTCAAATACAATATCGTGGAAAAATAGGCATTAGCTTTAGTAAAGACTATCAAATACTTCAGCGTATACATTTTGTACTCTCACAATATTGCTTATGTTCCAAAATCTATAGTTAAGTACATTTTGACACAAAATGGGCCTGAAGGTAAAAGAGACAAATGGATTGCCACAATATTGGAATATGACATAGAGATAAAACCCACCAAGCTTATCAAAGGCCAAGGTTTAGCCAAACTCATGGATGAATCGAACTGTCAATCCCTTGATATCAATTTCATTAGTGCCCTTGATGATCAGGAGGAGACGATGACTCCAAATATCAATGAACCTTTTACTTATTCACCTTGGTATGCAGATATTACATTTGTATTACTAAACTTACAAGCTCCTCCTGGATTGACAAGAACTAAAGCTAAATTCTTAAAAATGAAGTCATTAAGATATTGTGTTATAGATAATGCATTGTTTTAGAAGGACAATAGTTGTATTCTTTTAACCTATTTATTGAAAGATGAAGCTGACAAGATTTTACAAGATTTTCATGCAGGGGATTGTGGAGGACACCTGTACTGGAAGAGTACTACTAACAAAATTCTGAGGGCTAGTTTCTATTGGCCTACCTTGTTTGCAGATGTTAAAAAACATGTGACCTCCTCTCATAAATTCCATATTTTTTAGGGAAAGAGAAAACTTTTACCCTTGCTTCTTAAACAAATTTCCACTGAGATTCCATTTCAACAATGAGGGTTAGACTTCATTAGAGAAATACACCTAGCCTCCTCAGCTTAGCATAAGTGGATTCTGATAGCCACAGACTATCTTACCAAATGGATAGAGGCCATACCTTCTAGCCAAGCCACAGGCACTGCCATAATTTCCTTCCTAGAGAGTAATATCCTGTCAAGATTTGAATGTCCCTAGAAGCTCATTACTGATAATGCAGTTCCCCTTAAATCCAAAAGAATGATATATTTCTGTAACAAATACCACATCACCCTTGGCCATTCCACAACCTATTACCCTCAAGGTAATGGACTAGCAGAGTCATCCAACAAAAACCTGGTCATTATTATTAAAAAGTTACTCGAAGATAACAAGAAGACTTGGAACAAGAAGTTAGTCATTGCCTTATGGGTAGATAGGTTGACTACTAAGAAATCCATTGGAACATCACCCTATCAGCTGGTTTATGGGATGGATGCAATTTTACCATCATCCTTGGGAGTGCTTGTCATGAAGATCCTCCAAGAATTATAGGTGGAACTAAATGATATTTAGAGAAGAATAAATCAGACCATACACCTACAGTAGACTAGAGAATAAGTATATGTAAAATCACAGGTAATCTAGGAAATGATCATGAGAGTCTTTGATAAAAAGACTAAAGCAAATGATTTTTACATAGGGGACAAAGTCCTTAAGTGGGATTCAAGGAGAGAATACAAAGGAAAGCATGGAAAATTTGATTTTTTGTGGCAGGGGCCTTATGTCATTTATAGCTATAGAGGCAACAATGCCTTTTTCTTGACAAACATAGATGGATCAGATCTACCAAGAGGATGCTAATGGTAGGATGCTAAAGCATTATTTTTAAACTAACTCACAATAGTTCACTTTATTTTGCATTATTGTACATATCATTGCATAATGTAGATTGGAATTAATAGTAATCCTTTGAAGTTGAAGCCTGGAGAGAAGGCTCTTAGCTTTGGAGGATTCACTGTCATAAGTATCAATAAAGCAAAATCACAGAAGAGCATTGTTGGAAATAATACTGAGAGGGGGCGGGGTGAATCAGTATTAGCAAATCAATAAATTTTTCATTTCCATACTTAGATTCATATATGCTACTTCAGTTAAGGATAACCATGTGTATATGCAACTGTGTTTAATGCAACTAGCGTATATCCAGTAAACTTATGATTCAGTTAGTTGATATTCAATGAGTGTATCAGAACATTATTAACCATATGAACAGTAAACATGTGCAGTAAAACAAAACAAATCATCACACATAAGAAGCACACATGAACACCATGATATAAGGTGGAAACCCAATGTGGGTAAAAACCACCTGCTGCAATTCGTCTCTATATTCTTTTAATAAGAAACTTCTTTTTACAATATTTCTATACTGGTACAGTCTTATACTAGTACACAGGTTTCTACCTACAGAAGGCTACAACCTTCTCTCGTTCTCCAGTTTCTCCTGGAAGGGAGCTACAACCCCATTAGTGCTTGTACTAGCTGATACATTTACTAGTACGTAGGCACCAGCCTACTGAAGGCTCCAACCTTCACTCGCTTTTCAGCTGCTACTACAAGGGAGTTCCAACCCCCTAGCTCTTGTACTGGATGATATGTTTACTAGTACATAGGCAACTACCTACAAAAGGCTACGATCTTCTCTTTTCCTCCAAGGACCATGTTTCATAAATTTTCATACTGGATACTCCTGAAGCACAAGACCATAATCTGAAGGCCATATTTCATCCAATTTTCATACTGGACCCATCAACAATAATGAAGCACAAAATCGATCACCATTGCAATACAACCATCAACTACACTTGCATCATTCATTTCTGAATCACCCAACACTAAATCACTGAAACCCTGTCAACAAAACATAGTCACCATAACACAGAGCAGAACACAAAACTTTGCAACTATAACTAAATCCAACTGCAACTTTAAATATCATATCTCATAATGTATATGCTACTATTATGAACCAAACTAGCATACATACGTGCTTTTACCAAAGCAACCCGCGTACATATCTTCAAATATTTACTCATAACTTTGTAGTTGTTCCAGACATCAGTTATACCTAGATCGTAACATTCATACAACAAAACATGTGTCAATAATTGAGATCTAGTCTATCCATGATCAAACCACATAATGATATTACATTCCAAGCCTTATGATCTCAATCCATCATCCATCATCAACCACATAGGTGCATCCTTGATCCAGATCAAGCAAAGCATCACAAACCCATAACCAGCATACTAGATCTCACACTTCATCAGATATTCAATCCTTGCTCAGTTCACTTTCTTAGCCTAATGATATTCTCCTTATATAGGTTTAGGCCTCTTTCGATACCATGGTCCAAAACCACGTAGAACCAATACCTTGGACCCAATACCTAGGGTCAATACCTCGGACCAAATACCCAAATATCATGGACCAAATACCAAGGACCAAAACTTAGTTCTCCAACATGTAGGCGCCTTTTCTTGTGTGAAAGTGCGTGTATACGCATACGCGTATTTTGTTCTACTAACCCACATGTATACGCAATTTCATCAAGGTTAACCTACGTATACCTCTCTATAATCATTAATTCTTTGCTCTTGACCTGCTGCACTATGATCTATCATCTAAGTGAGTTTCCATCAAGGACAACACATGTATCATACCTCTGAGTGAGTTGCCATCAAGGAAAACACATGTATCATAATGCCAACAATCTCCTCCTTTGGACTTGATGGAAACAACCACACCAAGTCACTCTGCCCCTTTGACACCAAGGGCAAAGGGCAGACCAAGTTATTCTCTTCCTTGATATACATTCTGTTGTCCATACTCCCCCTGAGTACTTGCTGAAATCTCTGATTGAGCTCCCCCTTTGTACATGTCAAGATGTACCAATCTATACATGCTCCCCCTAAGCACATGCAAGGTCTGCAAAAGCATAACATGACTCTATACATACATTGCCAATGACCTTCCTAAAGATTCATGCATACATCAGTCTCCCAACCAAGTGGGAATACACCATTTTTTACTCATCCACCCAACCAAGTGGAGATATACCAAATGTTTATACATGACTCAAAAACAAGAAACATTACATCATCCATCCCATGCATAGTGGGGTAACAAAATACATTATATGATTCACAAAGACCAAGGACCTAAACAATACCATGATAGTTATCAGCAACTATCACACACCATATGATCTACACCATAAGCATCTGTCACTAGCATCCAGACCTGTAACCTACAATCCATTCTCTTGGTGAATCAACAATTAGTAGGAAGATGTGTCAATAAGCATCATCACCATAATGCCAACAATGCACTATTTGAAGCATATGCTCCCCCTGAGCCTGTGCCAACCATCATATACCATGACTGAACCATTTCTAAGTTTGTTCTATTGCTTTTTCTTCAGAACATCATATACGCAACTGTCAGCGTCTAACTCGCATATGCAGACAACTTCTCTTCATGAAACTTGCGTAT
Organism: Pinus taeda; assembly: GCA_000404065.3. Lineage (NCBI taxonomy): Eukaryota > Viridiplantae > Streptophyta > Pinopsida > Pinales > Pinaceae > Pinus > Pinus taeda. The sequence goes on from APFE031030850.1 coordinate 59,762, forward strand.
GAGATTTAGAACACTGATGTTCCACATTTTCATCTTCCTTTGAGTCTGTCATGTCTGTATACTGCTATGCTGCATCTTTCTGGCTGTAATTCCTTTTTCTTGCATATCTTCAACTGTGATGATGTTTCTCCTTTTGGTATGGTGCCCAAAATCTTCTCCTACATTCCTTTGCTATATGTACAAGCTTGTTACAAGCTTGTTACATGCATAACATCTTACATGTTTCACATTCCTCCTATAGCAATCAATGCCTTTGTGACCAAACATATTGCAAGCAAAATAATAGCCCTTGAAGTACTAGAACGTAATGATCTTTCTATGTGACAGCCTTGAACCATTCTACTTCTGCATCTGGCTGCAACATGTACAAGATTATGACATATATAACATTCAAGATTATTCATTGGAGTAAATAATCATCTATCACTTCCACAGTTAGGAGCAAAAGATTTTCCTTGATGAATTTCTTTCCTTGGTTGTTGATGGGGTTGTCCTCTCATCTCCTTGTTGAGAATTTCAGATTTCTCATTAGAGTTCCTTGCCTCACCTTGTGAGCTAGATTCACCTTCAACAAATTCATAAAAGCGAAGACTAGTTTTGATAGCAGGCGACCTTTGACTACTAAGAATATCATCCAAAATCTTAGTACTTTCTTGAAATCGTAATAGTTTATCCTTTTCTTCTAATTTACCTGTCAAGATATTTACCTCAACCTGATGTTGTTCTTCCTTTTCCAGACATTGCTTCTTCGAAATTTCTTTAGACTTTATTCCTTCTTCCACTTGTTTCCATAGTTTGAGAATCTCTTTTTCTTGTTCTTCATTCAGGTCCTGCAGCATTTGATGAACTCTGAAGGCACATTCCAGTTGAGCTTTTAAGCTTATAATTTCTTCTTTGAGGGCATTCTCCCTTTTGCGAAGTAGATCTTGTTGATCTATGATTTTATCTGTTGCTTCATTTGCTTGATCATCTTCAATCTGAGGTGATTCAAAATCTGAATACTTGCTTCCACTCAATGGCAGGCTGTCATTGTTCCTTTGAGCTGTCATCTTCTTTTGACATGCTTTCTTTCCCATTGTTCTACGGATCTCCTTCAAGCAATCAAGCTTCTACCAAAGGACCTGCTCTGATTCCAATTGTTGGAAATAATACGGGGGGGGGTGAATCAGTGTTAGCAAATCAATAATTTTTTCATTTCCATACTTAGATTCATATATGCTACTTTAGTTAAGTATAACAACGTGTATATGCAACTGTGTTTAATGCAACTAGTGTATATCCAGTAAACTTATGATTCAGTTAGTTGTTCTTCAATGAGTACATTAGAACATTATTAACCATATGAATAGTAAACAAGTGTATTAAAATAGAACAAATCATCACACATAAGAAGCACACATGAACACCATGATATAAGGTGGAAACCCAATGTGGGTGAAAACCACCTGCTACAACTCGTCTCTATCTTCTTTTAATAAGAAACTTCTTTTTACAATATTTATTTACTGGTGCAGTCTTATACCAGTACGCAGGCTTCTACCTGTAGAAGGCTACAACCTTCTCTCATTCTCCAGTTTCTCCTGGAAGGGAGATACAACCCCCTTAGCTCTTGTACTAGCTGATCCATTTACTAGTACATAGGCGCTGGCCTACTAAAGGCTCCAACCTTCACTAGTTTTCCAGCTACTACTAGAAGGGAGCTCCAACCCCCTGGCTCTTGTATTGGCTGATATTTTTACCAGTACATAGGCACTGGCCTATAGAAGGCTATAATCTTCTCTCTTCCTCCAAGGACCACGTTTCATAAATTTTCATATTGGATACTCCTGAAGCACAACACCATAATCTAAAGGCCATGTTTCATCCAATTTTCATACTAGACCCATCAACAACAATGAACCACAAAATTGATCACCACTGCAATACAACCATCAACTACACTTTCATCATTCATTTCTGAATCACCCAACACTAAATCACTGAAACCATGTCAACAAAACAAAGTCACCAAAACACAGAGCAGAACATAGAACTCTGCAACAATAACCAAATCCAACTGCAACTTTAAATATCATATCTCATAATGTATATGCTACTATGATGAACCAAACTGGTGTACATACGTGCTTTTACCAAAGCCAACCCACATACATATCTGCAAATATTTACTCATGACTTTGCAGTTGTTCCAGACATCAGTTATACCCAGATCATAACATTCATACAACAAAACATGCGTCAATAATTCAGATCTAGTCTATCCATGATCAAACCACATAATGATACTACATTCCATGCCTTCTGATCCCGATCCATCATCCATCATCAACTGCATATGTGCATCCTTGATTCTGATCAAGCAAAGCATCACAAACCCATAACTAGCATACTAGATCTCACACTTCATCAGATATTCAATCCTTGCTCACTTCACTTTCTTGGCCTAATGATATTCTCCTTATATAGGTTTAGGCCTCTTTCAATACAATGGTCCAAAACCACATAGAACCAATACCTTGGACCCAATACTTGGGGTCAATACCTCGGACCAAATACCGAAATACCATGGACCAAATACCACGAACCAAAAATTAGTCCTCCAACATGTACATGCCTTTTCTTGCGTGAAAGTGTGTGTATACGCATGTGCATCTTTTGTTTTGCTAACCCACATGTATACACACTTTCATCAAGGCTAACCTGCATATACCTCTCTTTGATCATTAATTCTTTGCTCTTGACCTATTGCACTATGATCTGTCATCTGAGTGAGTTGCCATCAAGGACAACACATGTATCATACCTCTTAGTGAGTTTCCATCAAGGACAACACCTGTATCATAATGCCAACAGTCTCACAGGGTAACTACAGTCACAATTAAAAGGCTACTGATATTCATAGTTCTTGACATTTCACCAAAAAATGACATCCCCATGTGGAGCCACTGTTAGAGTCCTATAGTGATAGGATTCATAATTTTGAATTGGCCGAGGTTAACTCTTGTAATATTATACATACCTTTTCTTTTTGAAAATGCTTTCCATATTAAAATTAAAAAATATAAAGATGGTATGTCCTAAAAGAAATATCAATGGAAAAGAAAAATAAGAAAATATCAAAAAATACAAAAAATGAAAAAATATGAACCCCAAACAAAAAACAGATCATGAAAGTGTGCAAGTCCAGGTGCCACTACTTTTACTTTGTTGTCTTAAATAATGGTTGTGTGTAGCTTGTCATACATGCCACAACCCATGGTAGTCAAACTACTTAATCTTGACTACTTCATGCTTTGAATTTCATGTTTATAGTTAGAGAATAAAATCTGACCAAATAGTTTAATCTTGGTATATCATTAGACAGGTAGAGAAATAAAAGGAGCTCATCAGTTTAATCTGAGACCTCGGAACATATAAGGTTAGAAGTAGATAATTTGTTTTATAAAAGAGAAGGAAACAAAAGGGTTCGATAGATTAAGTGCATCCAGTAAAGTGAAGAAAAAATGTTAGGGTAGGTAAAAGGGTAAGTAAAGAAAGGTTGCAAAAATACAAGTCATTTGGAGCATAAGCACTACTATCATGCTTAACTGTGTGTTTCAAGTGTGCAGGAGCAGTTATCAATCAAAAAAACATGCTCATAAGCTGATTTTCTTAACTCCCCCTTCATTACATTTCACCCCCACTATATACTCAATAATTTCCCTTTTACCCCTTCATGGCTTATGAAAACCCCTTCTCCCTCATTTTTACTCCTACCCCTTAGTTTCACACATTTCCCTAGACAATTAATCCTTAAATCTATTCCACTAAGTGTGAAACCCCTTCCCCCCTTTTAAAATCATGTATTCCCTTCAATAATTACCCAAAACTCCTCTAAACCCTTTATCCTAACTCTAAACCCCCCCCCCGCCCTCCACTTCACTAACTCCGCCACTTAACCATTTTCCTAACTAAACTCTAGTTTAACCCGCCACCCTGGTGAGGTAAACTAACCCCGCTACCTGTAAAACCAAGCAGTTTCATTAATCTGCAACTAAACATGGGTTAATTACTTTAAGCCATAATTAAAACCCATGGGTCCCACTAAACTCTGCCCCATCACCTGACTACACAACTTTCCCATGTGACGGCCATCCGATCATCCTCCCCCATATCCAACGGCCATCACCCATATCACGCTCGCGTGATGTCCGACCTTTAACGGCCCGAGAGCACACGATATGAGTGGTTTTGCTCGAGGCCCATTTGCCTACGTGTTGGCCTCTGGCATAGATCGTGTTCCCCTGGAAAAATACCACCCAACCCCCATAATTAATGTGATGACCTCCAAAACTACCTCCCCACTAAAATGAAAACTAGCACTATTCATAAAACATTCATTCCTTGCCATTTTTCCAACCAGTCGCGGTTAAAAGCCTTCTAACCCCCATTTTCACCCTTTTTCACTCAAATTGCACCACTGAACCTCTGAAAGCACCTGAACCTTCTGAACTCCTGTGATTAGCTGTCAACCATCAGAGCCTTCTGACACCACCACTAGACACCATCCTAGTGGCCAAAGCCCTCTAAAAATCCTAATTGAAAACCAGTTGCAGCTCCGACTGTGAATTCCAGGGATTTAAGCAAAAAACTAGAATTGTCCTCTCTTTAATGAAAGAACATTAAACTCTTAAAATAACTAAGAGCATTTGATTAATTACAATTTAAATTAAGAGTCTACTATTCCCAAAGTACCAGAACCCCAACTTGCAACCTGCTCATACCCTACCCTAGTTGTTCAAATACTCAAATTTCACTCCCAAATCCATATAAAGCCCAATTTTCTACATTTTATCATAGAAATTGATGCTCCAACCTCTCTGGATGTTAGACCAGTGACAACCCTCACTTAGGCATTGACCACCTAGCCCTGGCAAACATGGATTTGCAAATCGGAGACAGTCACCCAAGACAACCTTCTGAGAATCCATTGTTGGGAAAAGGATAGATTCTTGAACAAAGCAGATGATATCCACCTTTGGGACTCAAATCTACCCAATTATACATTCCCATAAGCCCATCCATTCCTAGACATTGTACATTTCTGCCATGCAGGTTACATACCTAGCAAAAGGGCTATAATTGCCCCAAACCAGGACTTCTTGTTTTCATTTACTACTGTCTATCAACCAGATGCTTCAAATCCTGCCTAGCCACAATTTGACTCCTTTGTACATTACACACCTATTGGACCTGTACACCACATTGGACCCAGCTAAGATCAAACAAACTTTTTAGAACTTTATCATTAGTGAGCGCCATACTCCTAAGGACATTCCACACTATGTTTTTGCTATTTTTTCAAAGACCGATAGGAGAATAATCTCCATGATCTCATGCATCCTATGATTCACATCAGACAAGTTTGTGGATGAGATAATCATGGCCTTCTTGTCCATTTTCACTCTAGGCTAGCCTCCTGCCATTATGTATGATTATGCCTAGTTCATTATAGACAGAATGCGGGAACAGTTCACTAGATTGCCCACTGAAAGAGTCTTCAAATACTCTTCAGTGTTGTTTCATATGTTCCTGTATTATCAAAAAGACAAGTTTCCAATTAAGATTCAGAAAACAGATACTAGGGGAAAGGAAATATCAGTCATCTACTGGACACCATTGGTCTAGAGGTATAACACAACATTCACATGCAAAGACTTCATAGATTGTTTTTTCACCCTGTCATGAACATGCTGACTTCTAGCACTCAACCTAGAATCAGTACTGAGATCAAGAGAGTATTGTAACTAGCAAAGAATAGCAGAGTAGGAGATTGGTACCTCTACCAGGATTATACTAAAATTAGGATCTATGGTTGTGATTTACCCACCTACAAATTGCCTAAGTATCTCCCAATGAGAATATTTGCCCCATTCAGGAAAATGATAGGTGTAGATGAGATCCACTTCCTAGCTACTAGGAAGAAAACACATTTTAAGATGAAAAACCAAATGGGCCCTTTCATCTGCAACACCAGAGAGGCTGGGCATGAAGTTGATAAGATACTCCAGTGATTCAAATTCAATAATAGTTTCATCTGGAATTATGACTCTCATGGGGTTATAAGAAAACTCAGACAAAATGTCAAGTTTGGACCTTACATCCACTACCCCATGCCTAACATTGAACAATATGCTAATCAGTCAGAATGGGTAGAGAACACATTGACAAATAAGGACAGCATAGTGGTGGATGTGGAGAACACCATGATTGACGTGGAGAAACAATTTGACCAAAGCTCTTTCTTGTAGGTCCCAGAGTTGGAAGAGCCCATGAATGTCCCTCCCATCATTCAGACTCCTTTCAATGAGGAAAGGAATCCCAAAAGAAATAGCGAGGAAGATTCAAGCTCTACCATGGACACCACTGGTTAGTAGTTCTAACTAAGCAAAAGGCCCAAATTGACTCCTTTGTCTGAACTAGAAGAACACATTGCATCAGTAGAAATGATTGATTTTGATGCAATGGGGAAAAGGAGTAGACAAACCACTGAGACTGTTGCATCAATAGAAACACAACAACCCTCTTCTTCAAACACCCAAATTATACAAAGACAAAAGAGTGTCAAGGTGTCTTCCTTTGTCAGGCCAGCTGACAAGGAAGCAGATATCAAGGAAAGATTCAAGGAGATCAAAATGAGGAATGAGAAACTCAAGGCAGAAACTTATGCCAAGTATATGCAAATGACACCACCAAACCAGAGTAGATTGATGTCAGCCTTTGACATTAAAGAAGGTAAAATGTAGGTGTCTTTCCTATAGCCTACTGTACAGCAGCCTAAAACCACAACAGACTACAAGAAGACCAACTTTGAGGTCTTAGCTAGGGATGTGCATCCCATAGATCAAATAGAATTTCACAAGTAGGCTGGAGAGATGATCTACTCCACCCTCACAACAAAATCAATGGTAGCATTCAAGCTTAGGGACTCATTAGACAATGTGACAACCCAGTACAAACTGGAAAAAGCATCTTCTAATGCCAAATAAACAAGGATCAAATCCTTAGAAGACCTGATCATTGAGCTGGGCCATGACCCAAAGGACATCAAGGCTGTCGAACAGTTGATTAAGAAGAAAAATGAAGACATTGCAGCCCTTAATAAGTAGCTCAAGCTACCTTAGTCACAACATCCTCAAACAAAAGAATTCCTAGAAAGCCCAACAAATCATGAAGAGATGATGGACTTGGTGCTGCAACTCAATGACCAGTTGAAGGAAATGGAAAAGGAAATAGATAGCTTGATCCAGCTCAAACAAGCTACTCTAGACAGTTCTCCTTCAACTGGCATTCCTACAGTGACCACAGTTGTGCCTTCCACATTGGTAGTAGCATTAGCTCCCACTGGTCCAATGGCCACTGCATTGCCAACAACAACAACAACTACATCAGCAATGACATCAAGACCGACAGGTACCACAGGTGATGAAGAAAATAGATTGGCCAAGGCAATGGAATAAATGTCCATTCAAACTAGTGAAATGAAAAAATTAACAGAGAAACTTACCGGCCTAGAAATAGTTTGCAGGTTAGCCCAGATCATGCATAAAGAAGAACAATAGAAGGATACTAGAATGAATGAGAGAGTGAAAAGCCTAGAGAAAGAGTTAACACTGAGTCAGCCTTTAGGAAAGGCCATGTAGAAAATTTTGAATAATATGAAACTTATTCACAGAGATTATCCTGATTATACACTATTTGCAGAATCAAGCATAATACATAACCTCCTCTACGTTGATCATCAATTTACGGAATTAAAAGAAACAATCGCATGCGCACATTGAAACATCAATCACACATATCAACACAGTATGTACTGGGGAAAGCATACAGCTAAAAACCCCTCAACTATCTGTATATTATATTGATTGAGAACATGTAACAATACATAGTACAATACTCCTCGGAAGTACTCAGTACTATCTCCACCTGTTACACACAAACTAGCTCAGATCTGAATCAATCACAGGTTCAAATCTCCTCCGCTGCTTGCCTACCTCCACTGCGCAATTCTACATGAGAATAGATTGAGAATGGCTGATCCAAACTCGTATTTCCCTTGTGTTGCACTACACAATCCTCATTGGCAATCTCAATCCACTGATTGTGCAAATCTCATGCACAACTATAGTCACAACTGACAGCTGTCTTTCCCTTTTACTCACCTCTAACACTTGTCTCCACTGAACTGTTCATGCACTGAGTTAATTGATGTATTCTTTAGTTGATTTATGAGTTAATAATTAGTGAATTAATTAATAATTAATTCACACCACT
>APFE031030850.1:70205-94104 GCA_000404065.3 Pinus taeda
CATAAATAGCATCCTGCAACTCATAGACCATGATCCATATGTCTAAAAATAGACATAGTCTAAAAATAGACTTTGCGCCAAAAATAGCCTGCAGGCCCACTTAGTGAAGGCGACTTCTTTTCACTAAGCTCCATCATCTTGTTGCATTTTCAATAGGCCAAAAATTTATTATGGACCAATATCATTGACTCTGTCAATGATATTTGGCCATATATCCAAGTCATTTTTCAGGAGATATACTTGATCAAATAGCCTACAGAAGCCATCTAGAGTGTCAAAGAAGAACTTGGAGAAATGCAAAAGGAAGCAGTAATAATTATCCAATTCCTTAACTCAAAGAACAAATATGAGATACAAGAACTTGACATACCTAATAGGACAAGTACCATTTTGGAAGTCAAGAGGGTCCTAGCTAAGAAAAATTTAATGTTAAATTTAGAAGATAAGTGTCAAACCGTGCAACTAGCCATTGACAGGTTTATGACCAAGTTTGAGCTTTTGAGAGAAAAGGGACTACCTAGTACCTTAGTCATAAATGATAAACTGATGACATAGGAGGAATACAACAAGAAGATCATGGATGCAGCCAAAGAATAGGCAAATACCTCATCAATGAGTGGTATACCAACTGGCAGAGTATTATACCAGACTTTTGAAAATTTGTTTTACCTCCAGCATGAGGTGGAACACTTATTTATCAATAAGCCTACTTTTGCAAAATATACAGAGGCTAATGAGATATATAGGAAAATGCTCAAAATCCAGTTACTAGATGAAGAAACATGGAAAAAACTGAATGATTTACTGTAGTAAAAACACAGTAAATTATAAACTATAAATTATAAGTGTACAGTAAAAAGTAAGTGAGCATGGTAAAAGGAAGAACACAAGTCAGCATAGTCAAAGTGTATCAGGTGAAAGAGTATTAGATGAAAGATGAAATTCAAACACACTATCTAGTGTGAAAGCCAAATATCCTACCAGCATAAAGGGCTAAAAATCAAAGCATAACAACCAACAGAACCAAAATAACAGGGAGAACATGAAACAATTCAATAGTTGTCTCTATCTTCTTGCAAGAAGATATTTTCCTTTCCTACATTAATTCTCAAATTAGTTTGAGATATTTTGTAATAAACCTTTTGTATAAATACTTCAAAATTTGAAGTATTATGTGTGGATTATTTTACATTTGTAGAGTCATTGTAATCTTGAACCTAAGGGTGATTATACTATTTTCAAGTCAACAGACTGGAGCAAGTATAAAAGCATTTCGTTATAGGATTCATGTGATGAGCCATTTGCAGTGAAGTACTTTCTTTGTGTAATTGTGTTACTTTTTTTTTCATAATCTTAAATGTGTTCTAAAATCTAAATGAATTAACTAGAAATATCATATAGAATTTGTTTAATTACACTCTATTTTGCACAGTGATTTACTTACATGTTTTCTTCTAATACCCATATCTGAGAATCCTTGATTTCTCTCCTATCCTGGTTGACTTCTTCCATTTCTTCCAAAGTCTAGCCTAGGTAACCCTTAATTGCTCCTTGGATCTGATTTGAATCCATTCACCATTTAGCCTCTAAGATCTGCAGTAAATTATCTACCTTGCCCTATAGACATTGTTTTTAAAACCCAATCTAGTCTTGTTTGTCAGACATCCAACTCCATAGCCCAATGGAATGCGCCAGAACTCTGTCCATTTAAGTAAAGTGATCCCACCACCAAATTTTCAAAACAAAACCAAAGTGCAAGAAATAACTAGCCTAAAATTATCTTAACTAAAACAAAGTTAAATTTAAAAGAGAGAGCCCTCTCTAAGCATCAGGAAGGCTAGGTCCTGATCTCCAAAAGTGGTTTGTGGTTACCTTTGGTTTTTCTTTCTTCTTACTTCAAAAGAATTATCAAATTGATAACAGGATGAACACGAACAGGTGTTCTGGATTGGGGACCATGAGATGGCCATTGACCGAGATGATATATATTTCTTGACAGGTTTGTTGTGCAGAGGAGCACGGGAAAACTTGACCGGTGGTAGGCCTGATCCTCGATCCACCTTAGAGCTAGTCCAAGCTTACTATACCCCTGAGAGCAGACTCATTAGCAACAGAGTCCCTATAGATAGGATTAGATCTAGATCTATGAGGGCCATTTTATGGATGATTGTGCACTTGGCGGGGTCTAAAAGTCCCCATGTTGTGATAAAGGCCCAACTGTTGCTTGCAGTTGACTGTGTCCAGCCACAATATTCAACTTGTGCGAGGTAGTGCTTCGTCAGTTGAAGGCAGAGTTGACCGCATGTAAGACCGAGACCCAATAGATTTTTGGGTATGGCACTCTCATTGTCTCCTTCATACTTGAGCTTAGGTCCCCTAAATCTGAGGGAGCCTAGACAGAGGTGATGGGCATCGCTTGATCCTTGCATAGGAGGAGGACCCATCTGACATTTTTCAAAGAATATTTATTCGAATGGCTTAGTAGCTAGATTGTGATGATCAACGACTATGCCTACAAGGGCATGGACTTCACAAGTGACCCTGACTTGATTTTTCCGCCTGGTACAAACTAGGGACCTCAAGGTAAGAAGGATTATTTGAGAGTACTTAAAGTATTTTTAAGCTTTTGAATGTTTACAATATGTTTTTGTTGATTTTATGGGTGAACGAGTACTGACATGAAGCTTTTTACTTGACACAGATGTGGCACTAGTGCAACCTACAGGCGAGCCTCTCCAAGTGAGGTGAGGAGGCCAGGTACCTGAAGGTGGGGGTGATGCTGAGAGTCTTCATGGGTTTTGGGGAACCTATAGGGCTTGAGCATGGGTGTGCCCCCCTTCCTATGAGGGAAATCCTCGCTCATATGCAGCGACACACAGTTGGTGTGCTTGAGCAGTTTTTGGTTCCTCTTTGGAGGATAGCTAGAGAGGTGTTATATTTTTATGAGCAGTAGGCTCTATTAGCATATGCGTGGCATAGCTAGTGGGTGTTTATAGCTAGGATTAGTAGCCATTTTTTACTTAAAACACCCATGTTTTGGGAAATTTTATGAGGTAAAAGACTAGATTTGATATATATATATATATATAGATATATTATATATATATAGATATTTTGGTATTTTATGATGTAAATTTTTTTAAATTTTTTTTAAGTTTTTTTGTAAATATTTAACTGTGTAAATATTTACTTTCATACATGTATATATAATGAATGAGACAGATGCCAATCTAACACATAGTTTGCCAATGAATCAAGAACTGTATTAAATTCTCTAAGAATGTGTTCATATGTGATAAACTCAAATTGACATTCCAAGAGTCGTACCCTTAAATAATGATGCAACAAGATTGGATTACAAAAGTGATAATGATTTGTCAATTGCATAACAACAAGATGAGAGTCTAACCTAACCACCAGATTGGAGATTTCCCTTGATGACGCTTCAATGAGAAGTGAAATTATGGACATGTACTGAGCAATATTTTTGGTGACAGTACCAAGAAAGACTCTTCTAGAACAAAAGAGTTCCAACTCAGATGTGTAAATGACCCAAGCAGCTGATGCAATGTGTCGTGTGTGACGACTAGCACCATCCATGTATCCTACATATGCTAAGGGTAATGAAGACATCTGCATAACGAGAAATATGTATGAGACAAATACTTCTATAAATACCAAAAAATCTAGTCAAAACAAAAATAAGAAAAACTTATAAATACATAAAATTACAAAGCACATGCCTAGTGTAGTACTAGGCATAATACTTTTTCAGATAGAGCCCATTTCAAGGCTCAACAAGCTGGACTCCTTCCCAGTCCTGAAGTTTATATGCCCCTTTTGAGAGGGCTTTCGTGATGACATATGGACCGAGCCATAAGGGTTGAAGTGTTCTTACCCCCAAGAGGTCATGTTTTTTGTTGTAGAGCAAAACAATATCTCCCTCTCGATAAGAACGAGGCTTGACCTTTTTGTTGTACTAGACTTTGACCCGACGCTTGTGGGCTTCGAGTGCCAATTCGACATCTCGACGGGTTTCATCTAATTGATTTAGGTATAGCAAGTGCTCTTCTTCGGCATTGGTTCTGGGCAAGAGTTCAACGGTGATTTTTAAGGAAGGAATATGACACTTGATTGGTAAAACTGCTTCCAGGCCATAAGCTAGTTGAAAAGGTGTGAAGCGTGTAACAGTTTTTATTGACATTCGGTATGACCACATCGCAGGATATAACATTCGATGCAAGTGGGTTTTATGATTCCCTACTAACCTACAGATCATGGTCTTTAAGGCACCATTGACAACTTCTACTTGACCATTAGCTTGGGGGTAGTAGGAGGATGATTGATCCTAGCAAAAACTGAGAAACGATGTTAAGTCATACATTATGTGATTATGAAAATGAGACCCATGGTCTGCAATGATCATGCGGGGTACACCAAAGTGATAGGTGACATTATTAAACCGGAATAGTGTCATAGTTTCGCCATTAGCCTGGAAGGTGGGAAGGGCTTTGGCCCATTTCATGAACTAGTCCACATCTATGATAATATAGTTGTTTCCAACAAAGGAAGTGGGGTTACAAGTTACGAAGTTTATCCCCCATTTGAAAAATAGGTTGACCAAGATAACCAGTTGTAGTAGGGTTGTAGGAGCATGCATTTTCTCTATAAACACTTGACAAGGGTTGTTATAGACATATTTGGGCACTTCAACCCCAAACTTATATGTCTATAAACTAGGGCTATTCAACCCCTAAAAGAGTTGTTTTATACCCTAAAAGAACATGGTCATCTGATTACATCATTCCCCAGAAGTTCCACCTGAAAGGCCATCCAAAAATGGCCTAAAATGAACCATACTGACTGGTCCACTGGCAAGGTGTGATGCATACTGAGTATTATTCTGGCCAGGTGTGATGCATACTATTTGGGCCTTCTATAGGGTGCGGTGGGTGAGGATGGACAAATGTCCGAGACAATTTGCTAGGTGGTTGCTCATGGAATCTTCTAGAAACTTCTCCTATGACACTTGCCTCTCTGAATTCGCCCTGGGATGAGTAAGAGATCCAAGAAATCTCCAAGTGGAACCAATTGTGAGAGATGATTCACACCCTTACACACATCTATAAATGGATCCCTCATCTAAGAGATCCAGAGGCTGGAATATTGTGAATTGCAAGGAAGTGCTCATAGTTTGTATTTGAAGAAAAGAGTATTGTATTTTTGGTGTGATCTTGCTATTTCATGAGGTGAAGAGGAATTGATGCTGGGAGGATGATGTTGGATCAAACAACTGGGTTGTAATTCTCCCTTCTATTTAATAAAGTTCTTCAAGTTTTCTTCCATATGATTGTGCAATTGTGAATGTTATCATTTGTGAATGCTATTGTATGTTCATTATATATCTGATTCTGTAGTTTTTATGTTATAATAGATCAAGATGCTTTGATGGTTCGTTGTTACTGTATTTCTACAAGTACTCTCCAACCAGGATAAGTATGGAGAGGAGTTGCAAGCCCTGTCAAGGGGGAGAGAGATAAAGCAAGGGATTAAGCGTAAGCTCCAGGTTGGTCCCCTCATCTTTCTCTTGTCTATTGTGCATAGAAGAAATCATTGAATTACTTTAAACTGTTTTTTCTAGGGTATCTACCAAACCTAGAGGGCTAGTCGATCGAAAAGACACTAGTTTTCCCAGAAACAACGTTGGCACTACTGGATAGCCTTGATACAATATTTGAACAAGGTTGGTGAGTAGTAGCCTACGCGCAAAATTTTATGAGCAGTAGATATGCCTCAAAGATGACCACCACATGCCTCAGCATGGCAATCATTTAAAATGTGTTCTGCCTCCTCATGAATGAGGCAATGTCAAAGAACTGTATCAGCACCATGATGATATAACATTTCCTTAGGCACTAAATAATGTCGCGCTTGGTGGTGGATGAGACGACGGTCACCTGACGATAGCTCAGGGTAGAAACGTTGCGCTTGGAGGTAGACAAGAATGTCACCATACCAAGGGTCAATAGAGTTAATAAGATAGACAGCTTCATCTGGAAGAAGATCATGGGTTATCTCATTAGGATCGACAATGGGAAGATCGAACAAAAGTTCAGTGAAAACTAAGGAATGTTTCACCTTGCCAGCGATGAAAACAAAATCAAATTATTGGAGGATCACTATCCATTTGGAATATTTCCCTCCAATGAGTTGATGAGACAAAACCTGTCTCATGGGATTCTCCAAGGTGATGATAGTAGTCTATTGCAGCAGTATGTAATGTCGGAAGCAGATGACAACAAATACAACTACCAAGGACATCTTTTCCACATGTGAATATCTGAGTTCAGGCCTAGCTAGGCCTTTCGACAGATAATATATCACATGCTCACTTAGGTCATCGTGAGTTTGAACCAAGACCATTCCTAGAGAGGATGGCAAGGCTACCAGGTATAGAAGAAAGTTGCGCCCATAGTTGGGATCACTAAGGAGTGGTGCTGATATAAGTTCCTTTTTCATGGAATCAAATGATCGCTGAGCTTGATCATCCCATAGGTATGAAACTCCCTTCTTAAGTAGGTGTATAAATCCTTTCGTCAACTCAGCATAATTTACGATGAATCATTGTAAGAAGTTTTCTTTCCCCTGCAAACATTGGAGCTACAAAATGGATTGTGGTTCGGGAAATTGAGTAATTTCCTTTACCTTATTCGGATCAACCCTAATCTTGTACTTAGAGACAATGAAACCAAATAAGCATCCAAAATTGATAAAGAAAATGGATTTATGTGGATTCAGACATATGTTATAAAACCGACACCTAAGATGCGCTCACTTCTTGGAATGGTCTGGAAGGTCATCCAAGTAACCTTGAACGATATGTTTGATATCATGAAATGCATAGTCCATGGCCCTTTGAAATGTTGCTCAAACATTCTTTAAACTAAATGGGAGTTTTCGATAGGAAAAGATTCCCCATGGGAAAATGAAGGCGGTTTTGTGTTGGTCTATTGGTTTTATGGAAATCTAGTTGTAACCTAAGAAACCATCCATGAATGAGAATGATTCGCAATCGACACAGCTGTCTATGATTTGGTCGATGAATGGTGTTGGATAATTATCTTTCGGACACGTGGCATTGAAGTCCCGATAGTTGACACATACGCGGATGGTACCTTGTTTTTATTGACAAGAAACAGATTGGAAACCTATTCTGTTAAGGGAATGGGGTAGATGAAACCAACACGTAACAACGTTTCCACCTCATGTCTACCATTTTGTGGGGGTGGACTGGTCGAAGGGTTTGGTGGAAAATTTTGGCATTGTAATATATCTTGATCTCATTCTCGACAATAGATGGATCTATGTCGGGCATTTCCTTGTAAGACCAAGGGAATACATCACAAAATTCCTTAAAAAGGCAGGTGAAGCTTGCAATTTCCTTAGGAGTGAAATCAGCTCCAACCTGGATGCTTTCCATGATGCCTGTCTTGATAGAAATATTGATGAGCAATGTCTTTGAAATATTTCCCATGTTTCCCTCCGAGTCCAAAGATTGGATAGCCGTATAAGGTAAGAAATTATTTCAGGTGCATCAAATGATAGGATTTGAAGAGGCATCGTGTCCAAATCGGATATCAAAACATGATGGTGAGAGTCCTCCCAAGGTCTCTCTTCTAAACTCATGATCTCTCTAATAGCTTCGTCTAAATGTAGGACTTGATTGAGGAGATTGAAAGAAGGAGCAGTTATGGGAGGGGAGGTGGTACCGTTGGTCGTGACCAAAGTGACCGAGATTCGGTTGTAGATTGAATGGCTTGGTAGGCCAATTCAGTTGGTGACAGTGACATTTGTTCTCCATAAGTGTTAATGTTTGAAGGGTCCAAGAGTATCCAAGGGTCAGTCAGTTCGTAAGGAATGGATGAGACCATAGAGACCATCTGTGGAACCGCGGGCGATGAAAGAGGGAAACAACCCATCAGGGAAGAGCCCTTCAATAAAATAGTACGTATACTATTGTAAGAGTCAAGTACACCACCCACTAAGGGTATAGAGCCACTGGGTAAAGGGGAATAATCAAGGGTGCAAAAGGACAACTGGTCCACTATGACTATCTTTCCATCCAATGGAAATAGAATGATGCAAAAGACAGTGGATACAATGGCAATCATGGCGTAAGTCCAACTGCGACCCAACAATAGATTATGGTTGAGCTTTCTATCTACGACTTCGATGTCCACTGTTACCATTTTCCCATTTAAAGTGATGGGGTAGCTAGCTAGGTAACCTTTTGGGATGAAAGTGTGGCCGTCGAAAGCTTTAAGGGAATTCGACGGTGGGGATAAGGTTGGAGAACCCAAAACGAGCCACCATGAAGCTTACATGACACAGGTTGTAGCACCTTCATTAATGATATTTCTATGTATTCCTCACCCTTTCAAAAATATTTGTACTTGAAATGCAAGCTAGTGTGAAAGGGGAGGTTTACATGTGCCCTTGTCGAAAATTCAAAGCATGGAATCCTAAGGGTCGATACCACCAATTTCCAAAAGCAGAGCTTTCCTTTGTACTGGACAAGTTTGTAATACTTCGAGCACCAACATAGCTGACGGTGCTTGCACCAAATCTTCTACAATACTGTAAGTCTAGGCAGCACATGCAGATGTATTATGCATTGTATTACGAAGTGCCCCTTTTCTGGGGCAAATCACAAGATTAGCAACCAACCTTTCGATATGAAGATCTTTAGGCGGCGGTGGGTTTTGACTCAAGGAGGCTTCCTCAGCATTAGCGATTGGAGCTCCATAATATTTGGCTCTGGTTTGTAGATCTACTGTTTCAAAGGTGTAAATGCTAAATGGTCCTTCACCAGTTGAAGGATGATTCGAATCATCATTTCCCCCTTGCAGGGGTTGGGGTTGGTTTGCAACTAGGTGTTGCTATTGCTGAGCAGGGAAAGGATTATTTAGGACCATAGGGGTCCTGCCAATGTCCTTTTTAGCGATGAAATCTGTGCATTCTTGAAGACATGGAAAACGATATGTCATGTGGTCTTCTGCATAAATTTTGCAAGGGAACCGGGTGGGTTTGTCCTTTCCATTGCCAAAAGGTGCAAAACCTTCTGCTTTGGGTTGTATTGCTTTCTTGACTACTCTTCAGAAGGAGCGGCCTTTTTCTTTTTCTTCTTGTTCTTACCACCTGGTTTTTTTGTAGACTACATAGATTTTATCGTGGTGGTAGGAAGAGCAGTCAATTTGGTAGAGGGATCAACTGACAACTAGGCAATGTGACCGCTGAGTTGTTTTACAACAGCCTTGGAGGTAGCGCCGATAATACCATCGATGTGTGCTCCAGGTTTCTAAGTCGCAGGAGCATTGGAGTTATGATGGCTATTGGGAATGATGTTGCATAAAGTTCTAGACATTGAATATATCAAATCTAAGTGCTGGGCACAACGAATGGAATGGTCTTCCTTGACCGCACCACCTAACGCGACATCTTTAGCAATTTGGGGGAGTAGAGACTTGCAGAACCAATCCGCTAATAGATAGTCTGGGAGGGGAGCTTGACTAGCCTCTTGCTATGTCTCCATTCATGGATATCATCAGAGATGTGGGTGGTGGTGTCTTGACATAATGAAGTGAGGAGTTTTGTCCCAATTTAATAGCGGATGGGTAGCTGGAAGTGCTTTAATTATTCCATTGCTAAAGTGCCAAAGGTATTGACTGACGTGCATGGTAACTTGATGTACCACTTGGCTGCATTGCCAGTAAGGGTGTGGGGAAAGAGCCATAGCTGGATACTATCATCCACCATGAAATTAGAAACACACCATAAATGGTAGGTGGTGATGTGTGTACCCGGATCCTCCCCTTGTTTCCCTTTGAACTTCGGGATGTCTGTTGGGATTTTATGCGAGATTGGAGGCCAAAGTAAGTTGTGATAGATGGGGTCATTTTTGAGTTTGTACAAGTCAAGGACATCAAGCATTTCCAAGAAAGGAAAGGTGTTTGATGCTCCTAAATCAGACCAAGGCGAAGACATATGACTTGAGGATCCTTGCGGTCCTCCCATTATGTTATTTCCAATATTATACATAGGTTGTGTGGTATAGTAATTTCCTTGGGGTATAGTCATGTATTGTGGGTTTCCATAGGGGTTGTTAAACTGGGGTTTGGAAGTGCCCCCTTGACTCATTTGAGGTTGAGAGTAGGGTTCCCATATGGATTGATTGGGACCTTATTGATGGTTCTCGCTCGCCACGTAACTAACTATAGGTCCTTGACTGACATAAGGAGGGTTCATGTCAATCAATGACTATCCTTGCAGTCCTGTAAATGGAGGGGGAACTATTATGTTCCTAGTCGGTATATGCATATTGGGAACTGTTCCCCCGAGCATTTGAACCTGGGGGTTAGAACTAAATAATCGATGCCAACCATAGGGGTGGTAGACAATACCCTTGCTAACCATGCTATATTGAGTGTTATAAGGAGCACTATATGTAGCACTTGTCAAAGGTCCGGGGGCTGACACAAAAGCAGTGGAACCCAGAATGTATTGGGTTTCACTCGTGGTGGGTGTCATGATGGCGTTTGAACCTGGGACAGATGGGATAGAAGGGTTTGCCATCAGAGGTACGATACTGACTCTCAACTGGGGAGGTGGTGGTGGACCAAAAGTGTCCACAAAATCCCAGGACCCATTAGTCATCGATGGGATGGGTGGAAACATTCCAACAGAAGAAAAAGGAGGTACGAATGCGATGGGAATCAAGAGTGGTCCCAATGAATTCATGATTAGAGGATTGTATGGAGGAAGGAATCCTTCAGTAAAGAAATATTCTAGTAATCTTGAATCATGGGATCTCCAAAATGATTTTGTGTAAGATCTCGGAGATTGATTGCCCAAAGATGGGGAATCCAGTTCACTGGGGCTCGACGAATCCTCCACAATGAGTGGGGGAAGAACTAACAATCGTCTAGATTGACGATGAGGGCTAGATGTAGCCCCAGTGACTGATAAATTTTATCAATAGATTTTATAGTGATATTTGTTAAAGTCTTGATAATAACAATTTAGCACTTCAAAAATAAAAAAATACACTAAGGAAATCAATCAACAAGTAGAGGGAAATGAACCTATGTGATAAGCATCGATCACTGGAGATGAAATTGAGTATCACAATGAATAGCAGAGAGAGTTGGCCAAATGTACAGTTACGATTACTCTTGAGCTTCACCCAAACCTCAGATTAAGGGGCCAACTACTCTCGTGAAGATGAGCGCCCTCCCAAAAACTGAAGACAGAGTAGCTTTGTCTATGCTAGGTACTAGGGCACCCCGCCCCAGTCACCTTATGTTCATCCCTAAAGGTATGGCCTCTAAGGACACCTCAAATCATAGACACTACCGGGGGGGACATAATCGCAGATAGTACACTATGTGGGAAGGATACTTGAGTCCTCGATTTAGCTTTGATATCCCTGAAGGGATCCCCGATAAACAGAATACTCAAAGGAGATGTAAGAAAAGGTGGGATACCTTCACTTACAGTCTGATGTTGTCTCATATTTAGCTTCACTTTTACTGCAGTGGTCCTGGATAGTATAAGTGCAGAAGGATTTTCTAATGACAATAGTTTCGGTGTATGATCTTGGGAAGTTAACTCACACTGCCTATCCCAAGATCCTAGCCTAAGCTAATGTGTGTTTACTCTAAAAAGAGTTACTAATTGATTTTATTAGGTAAATTTTAAATGCACTTCGTTAGAGTCTTCAGTAGGGGTGTTGACATATGAAGTTATATGGGACTTTGACTCAAAATATGCAAAAACAATGCTTGTAAATTTTCACTTTCAATGAATAAGGTGCTTCTACAAAGGGAGATTCATTCATACATCAATATATATACCATGCATCATATTCAGTAAAACACTAGCATAACTGACAGAACTTCAATTCTCACTAACAACTTTTTGAAACCAAATAATGCAGATCTAACCAACTAAGTAGAAAACAATAAAAAAAAAATGTATTTTTTCTTAATGAAATCAAAAACTTTAAGAAGTAAAGCTATTTTGTTAAAAAAAAAAAATTGTTTAGGACACATATCAGTCAAACAAGAATAGCTACTGATCCCTGATCAGTCTACAAGCATATTTCCCAACCCATGAGGTCACATAGAAAGTTGTTTATCAAGAAATGGCTGGATAACACTCTATACTAGAGGCTACAGAGAGTTACTTGTAGCACTAACACACTATTTGTGAGGCCACAGTGCTTTATAAAGCAATGTTTAGACTAGCAAAAAATGTTAGTGAGGAAAAAAGCTCAAAAAATAGGTTGTGGGGATCAAATATAAGGCTGAGCACTAAGAGAAGGGTCTTGTATAGTCCTGAGTGGTCAGAAAGCGAATGAAGAAGTACATGAAGACCTGGAAGAAAGAGAGATCTAGGAACTTTCTAGGAAAAACCGGGAACTAAGTGTAGTCCCCAGTGGAGTCACCAATTCTGTTATAGGGATTAATGCATGGGTGTTTGGTGATGTATAAACCCTCAAGGATCTTCACAGGATCCTTGGCAGACAGTCAGATTAGCTGCAGTTGTCACAAAGATGCATGCATATCCATGCTTAAAAAATGAATATCAAAGTAAGAAGGAATTATTACCTCGAGTATTAGTGTGGTGTTGTTGGAGAGCACAATGTAGCTAGGCGGAAGACCCCTGAACCAGCTCCAGATCAAAACCTGCACATAGAAAAGATAAGCGTAATATCACAACATAAAACCTTGATAAACAATGCATGAACATATAAAGATATCTAGTTTCATATACCTAAGCCACTTATGCTAACAATGTTGCATAAACATATAAACAATCTATACTAGTAACATCACTGAGTGGACAACACGATTGCAGTTCTATATTGATGTAAAAAGAGTGATTACAACCATCAGTTGTATCAGCCTTCCCTTACCCCTCCAGCTCCTCTCTCTCTCTCCCTTCTTAAGCTCTTCTGATGCCTTAGTCTGGGACTCCACTTAACAGTCAAATAGGCAATCCTTTCAAATGTTCGATCTCTTCCACAATGGACCTAGCCTTGCATATATATCATGTGAGGATAGGGTTGCCAAGTCCTTCATGAGTTCCATTAGGAAAAAACAGTGATGTTTCTAATGTTTCCCTGCTTTTGTGAGCTGACATAGGAGAGAATCTTGGGATATTTCTCAATCAACTCGTTCCCTTGACCCATAGAAATTCATTAGGTTTCACTAACACTCTTCCTGAGATAACACACAGAGTTACCTTAAGCACTAATGCACCCTTAGCCTTTCTAGGAAGCATTATAAAGTAGGTTTCTAGTGTTTAGACAACGTTAGCTTGACAACTAGGCCAATGAACTTGGTCAGTCCCTCATTCATCATGTCTTTTCTCCTCTGAGCTAGTGAGGAGGTCATTTTCCTATATAACAAGCATGGGATAATGTAAACACCCTTCATATTTTTGGGTTCCACTAGGTATTTTACAGATCTAAGGGAGCCATGGATGGTATTTAAAGGCCTAAAGGTTGCATCCACCTTATGCTTCCTTAAGATCTTTGCAATCTTTTCAATGGTCCTTTAGATAAAAGGAAAATGAACAACGAAAAAACGATCCTTGGTATCTTTCTTAGCACTAGGACCCTTCTCAGCTCTAAGGAAAGCCTTAGTAAATTGGTGTCTACTATATTCAATATTAAAGAAAACACTTAGGAGATGTTCTTTCTCTTCATTGAGATGGTTGTCATCAGAAACTCTTAAAGATCTAGTCACTAAGGTGTTGAGAACACCCAGCTTTTGAGCTAGGAAATGATGATAATTAACATGAATATATTGTCGCATATGAGTTTTTTACAAAATACCTCATGAGAAAAAGAGCCATCATCATTCCTTGAGAGGAGGACATTAAGGAAGGGTAGACTACCATTACTTTTAAATTTCGCGGTGAACTTTATGGAACTAAATTGATTGTTAATATGGATGAAAAATAGTTCCAACTCTTCCTTACCATGGGACCATATGACACAAGTGTTATCCACAAACCTCCTCCACATCATAGGTAGAAGATGAGAAGAAGTTAAGGCTGTAATGTCGAATTTGTCCAAAAATGGTGGAAAGTATGGTCGAAGGCGGTCTACATTGAAAACTGTGTGCAGACCAATGAATGGTGGGATGGTGAGCTGGAAGGCATTGTCCCCTACAACCTTGGTGATGGTGTAAGGCCCATATCAGAGTAGGTGCAGCTTGCGGTGCGTTCTAGCAGGCGCTTCTGTTGCAAATGCAACCAAACTTTCTCGTCCACATGGAACTTGTGCGACACCCAATGTTAATCATGGTACTGATTGTACTTAGCATTAGCTCTATCCATTATATCATGGACCTTTTGGAGAATGTGTTGAATGCGCTCAATGAATTTGTAAGCCCTATCAGCTTTGGACTAGACGTGAGATGAATCTGCCTAAGTAGCTACAAGTTGTATGGCCACATCAATGGGACATAATGGATGAAATCCCAACCCTACCTGAAAGGGACTATTGCCCGTTGAGCTATGGAGAGCTTTGTTGTAGTTGTGTTGGACATAAGGGAGGCTTTCATCCCATGTGCTTGGATTCTTTAAGTTGTACATGCGCATAATGTGTACGATCATCCTATTGATGACCTCTACTTGACCATTATTTTGGGGGTGGAACATCATGGAATTAGTTAGTTTGGTATCCAGCAACGACCAGAATATTGACCAAATTCACTTAGGAATTCATTGACCTGATCTAAGATGATGGACTATGGGACCCCAAAGTGTACCCACACTCACTCAAAGAAGAGCTTAGCAATGGCCTTTGCTATGATACTCTTCTTGCAAACCTCCATGATAGCCATCTTAGTGAATCTGTTGATGACCATGAAAACACGGTCATTTCCATGCTTAGTAGAAGGAAGACCCGACATGTAATCCATGGATATGGATTCCCAAGGTCGACTAGGAGTAGGTAGAGGAGTATATAGGTCTTGCTTCTTGATGGTTGGTTTGGCAATGGCGGAGATGGTGCAAGATCTGATGTACTTCCCAACATCCTAGTGAAGTTTTATCCAATAAAACTAATTTTGTAGTACCACCATTGTTTTCTCTACTCCAAAATGTCTAGTGACCTGACTATATTTCACCTCCCAAATCATCTTGGCACGCTCACTTGAAGGAACACAGATGTGTCCCAAGTGGAATAATAGTGCATCCTAGAGGTGAAAATTTGGAACTTGCTTTCCTTCCAGGAGTGCCTGGTATGTGTTGTTGAATTCTTGATCGCACTTGTAAATATGTGGCCACTCCGAAGTCTCGTGCCCACAAGAATCAAGTACATTGATCAGCACCATGACTAGTTGTCAGCTAAGGCAGTCTGCAATATTATTGGTGCTATCATTCTTGTACTAAATGTTCAAATGGAACTGTTGTAGTATGTGGACCATTTCTGATGGCGATCATTCTGCAACTTCTCTTATTTTTGTATGAATTGCAAGGGTCCATGGTCTATGTGGATGATCGTTTCCTTCCCCAAACTGTAATTCTTCCATTAATCGCAAGCCTGCACAAAGGAATACATTTCTTTGTCATAAGTGGGATATTTTTGGACTGTGTCTAAAATTTTCTCACCATTGTAAACCATTGGATGCCCCTGCTAAGTAAGAATTACACCAGTAGCATAGTCAAAGTCATCTATCTCAATATCAAATGGTTGTTGTACGTCTAGTAATGTGAGCACTAGTGCAGAGCAGAGGTGATGCTTCAACTCAACAAATGCCTTATGTTGGGTCTCAGACCAAAAATACTTTTCTTTCACTCGACCCTTGGTGACTTGACTTAAAGGCCAAGTGATATGAGATAACCCCAACATGAACCTGTGGTAGAAATTGGAAAGACCCTGAAAGCTGCGGAGCTCTGTTAGAGTGGTTGGGGCTGATCAATCCTGAATGACTTGTATCTTGGTTGGGTCCATATGCACACCCTACTCATTAATGATGTACCCTAGATATTGAACCAGGGTCATGCCAAAAGTGCATTTATCCAAATTGGTACACAACTTGTGTTGTCGTAGGGTTTGAAGGACCTATCGAATATGGTAGAGGTGTTCTTTCCAACTTTGGATGAAGATCAAGATGTCATCTAAATACACCATCATGAATGCATTTGTGAACGATCACAAGATGTCTTTCATCAATCTCATGAAGGTTGCGAGGGAATTGTTCAACCCAAAAGGCATGACCAACCATTTGAAAAGGCCCTCCTTGGATTTGAAGGTAGTCATCCACACATCGGAGGGTTCAATGTGCACCTAGTGATAGTATTAGGTGTGGAATCCCCCCAAGGCATGTTCTGAGGCTCAAAGCCCAAGTTTTGACTGAATCTTGTTGTAAATCTCCATGAATTGTGAGCGCAAGGCACGAAAGTATGATAGAGTCACAAGGTTGTCCACCCTAGTGTTGTAATGTAATGTCGGCTAAATAGACCTACCCATGGTCCGCAGACCATAGGATTGTATAAATAGAGTGAGGCTCTAAGTGTGAAAGAGAGAAGGAAGAAGTAGGAAAAATTCTAAGTGATTAAGCCACAAGTTGAAGTGTGTCTTTGGGTCGTAGAGTAGGAGAAGGCTTTGCAGCTGAGTGCACAAAGGCCTAGTAGTCTGCCACTAAGTGCACAGACCCCTGCAACAGAGTGCGCAGGGCGAAGTCAAGTCTGTAACTGAGGAAGGAATTCATAAAGAGAAGTTTTGTTATAATTCTGTGTATCTATTCTTGGGTTAATGAATGATTGATATAATTTGCAAATATACTATTTATTTACCGCGCACACCTGTATGAATGGTTTATATTGTTAAGTATACTTAGATCACTCAACTAGGCAAAGCTAATTAACTAATGTTGGAATATGAGTTAGGTCTTGGGTAATAACGCAGAGCACGACGTTCAGCCCCTCAGTAGGGCTCTGTGAAGGCAGTATATCAGGCTACGAAGTACAGGAAAGTGTGTGAAGCAACATAAGCACAAGGTCAAACCGCGGACCACTTGAACTCATCAAACATCTCCAGGGTGCAGAAACCTAGTTCTAGCACCCTCCCATACTAATTTGAGTGAGACCTTAGTCCGCGCTCTGCAGGCTATTGCCGAAAGGGCCAGTAGTACTGGGATTTGTTTAGCTAACTTAACTCTAAATATGGGTCAGGCCCTAATAAGCCAATAAATGGTTCTGTTGGCGAGACCAGGATCTACATAGAGATGTCCGATGTCGTGTCACTGGAATCCGAAAAAGAAAGGAATTGAAGAGTGGTTGTACAGAAAGATTCATGAGTTCACAGTGCAGGAAAATAGGAATCTGCGATTATCAAAGGAAGAGTGGTTAGATTGCTACTTATATACGGAAGTGCACGAAATTTTCTTTGCATCCTTCCCCTCTGAGTTGTATGAGTGGATTGTGAAGCTAGAAAATAGTCAAGGAAGGTGTAGGCTCAACAAACCTATTGTGTGGACTCCAGAGTTGGTGCATAGACTGGAAGCATCGGAAGATAAGATCACGCGCATTATGGATCACTGGCTTGATCGAATTATAGGAGGATTTATCACTAAGTTTGCAATAGATACTTCAGTCGGCTATAGTGAGGTGGAACGACGCTTCCTCAAAGGACAGCGAGGTAAGTGCATTAAATCTTTGAACACTTGGATTAAAATGCTAGGAAGAGCTCGCGAAGGTTTCACCAAGAAGTGCGATCAGTTTGATAAAGCAGTGAATTCCACACATACCACTCCAACCTACACCACCACCAGTTTCACCATCTTCACCCACACCACCTCCGCCACCACCACAATTCAATATGGCAAGTGCGTTGACAATGTTCAAATGAGTAGGGCATGAAGATCTGAACCAGTTTTTGTTCGTGGTAAGGGTTGTGTGGGAAGCGCAGGGAGTCGCAGATGACAATATAAAGAAAGTAACACTGTTCATCACTCTATAGGATCACACACTGACTTGGTACATTAAGCATTCCAATGACAATCTGAACGCAAGGATTGCGGATATCCAAGCTGCGCTAAACAAGGAATTTAGCATGCCAAAATTAGAGACACAGTCGATCATTGGATTTAAGGAAATCATGATGCTTCTAGGTGAGACCCCCTGGGAGCTGGATCAGAGATAGAAGTGTACAATTAGTGAAGCCAATATGACCTTGATGGATGGGCAACACTGTGCATGGTTTGTAGCATCGCTAACGCTGCATCTAAGGAACATGTTGTCACAGCAGAAGCTAACCACTCAAGTCGAGGCCTTGGAGAACGCAATGAGACTGCATGAGACCCCGATACAAGATCCTAACCTGGAAGTTCAACAGATCCACGTGCAGTTGAAAAACTTGTGCCTTGAAATGCAAAGTTTGAAACAAGACAAGACAGCTCACCTAGAAGTGTGCAAGGAGGTATGGTGCATAAAGTGCAAAGGCTAGGGACATGACAAGGACCATTGTCAAGTCTTCGTGAACTACCTGGCGAGAGGAGGACCAATGCCATTGAGATCGGAGGCATAAGCAGGACTGAGTACGGTGCCTTCATTATGGTGTGTGATTTTTCAGATAGGAGGGAAGCATTCTATAGACAACTACCATCTATTACAAAAGTATACGTAGAACTCCCAACAGTTGTTCTGTAATTTCTACAGGTTAGTAGGCCACAATGAGTGCACCTGTAGAAGTTACGAACTAATGATGGATCAGACTCCTACATACAAAGTTCAGACCGAAACACGGGCCCTTGATCAAAATTTAGGGATGGCGCACACTGGATTTCAAGGGCACGGATGAGGTCAAGGTGGAATGGGACCAGGAAGAGGTTGCGGCTAGCTGATATGTTACAATTGCAGAGGGCCGGGGCATTATGTTTGTGATTGTAGAAATCCAACGAGACCATCATGCTTATATTGTACCCAGTTTGATCATGAGATGGAGGACTGTCCCACACTAATAACAAGGTTGCATGATAAAGGAGCACTCCAACCTCCCCCGACTCAGAAACTGAAAATGATGAGGTCTGAGATGTGCGAGGAAGACCCAAAAGTAAATATCATGCTTCGAAGTGGTGTCACAATAGGAGATGAAAAAGGAAAGCAACCATAAGAGAGTGCTTGGGTTCGCAAGGCTCCAACAAAGGAAGCAAAATTTGATTTAGAGTGCACTAAGGAGACATTCATGGAAGCTAAGAAGAGCTTCACGGATGCCTCCACTTCAGGAAGTAAAGACAAATTGGAACCGAAAATGGACCCATCAATGCTCACTACATTTTTGGAGACATGCATGAAGCTCTTGCTTGATAGCAAAGCTGTGAAGGGGCTGTAAGAACTCATCACTAGATGTGCTAGAACCACGCTAGGAGAACCGCGCGTAGTCCAGAGGCTCGAGAAGCACACAACACGAATAGGAAGAGAGATGAGATTGACCGCGCAGATTGGGGAATATGAAATGGATCAAGTGATTTTGGATCTAGGATCGGACGTGAACATCCTACCAAAATAGACGTGGGAGCGCATGGGTAGGCCTACACTGCAATGGTCTCCTATTCAAATGTGAATGGTGAACCAACAAAAGATCCTACCTATGGGAATATTGCAGGGAATAATGGTAGATATTGAAGGTTTGAGCATGCTAGCAGATTTCGAAGTGATAGAGATTGTTGATGACAGCAATCCCTATCCCACGCTACTAGGAATAGATTGGGCCACTGACATGAGTGGAGTGATAAATCTAAAGAAGCGCAAGATGATTTTTGAGAAAAAGTCACTGCGTTTAGTGGTACCTTTAGACCCTGTAGAAGGATCGCGCTACACAGAGATAGTGCACGACTACGATAGTGACAATGATCTAGACTGTATCTGCAATATAATCGCATGGGAGTAGGACTGGGTAAATCCAATAGTGGATGGCAGAAGCTCATGGGAGTGTGAAAGCTCCTGCACCTCAAATTTGGATGAGGAAATAGAATGATGGAAGAACTGGTTAGACAAGGTAACCACGCTCAACTGTAACATGATGACAAGGTCGTTGTGCTACATGGCAACAGAGGTAAGAGATTTTCCTATGTATGACGGGTTGAGAGAGGTGGATGATTTCCTGAACAAATTTGAAACAGAATTACCAGAACAACAGCTTTTCAATGCTCTGAAATTGGTATTGTGTGCTACACCTGCAAGATGGTGAGGTACGCATCAAAGAAGTTTTGAGGACTGGCGCAAATGCAAAAGGATGATGCGCATGTGGTTTGGAAAACCTCAGATGCAGATGAAAGCCGAGTATGACAGATGAAACAGCACACGCCCACCTTTCCAAATGGGTACAGGCATATGGTGCACAACCTGCATGAACTTACACTGTCCTCACAATAGGAAACATGACTGATAAGCAGGAGCATGAAAGATAATGCCACAAATGACCCCTCCAGTTGGGACCAGGAAGTATGGTAAGACCAAGCACGCATAAGCTTTTGACAAAGTACCTGAAGCACTGAACACAGTCCACCATGTGAAACTAACTAATTGGGACCTATGCATATCAGCGGTTCTCTATGCTTATAGGACCATGTGCAAAACCCTAACCGCCTGGGCACTTCTGCAGCTGAAGTTTGAAGCAAATGTTGCAATTCCTATGGAGCATGCAAAGCCTAGTCCATGCATAGTAGCACCAGTAGATACGATGCTTCGCAAAGCCTGGAAAGAAGGGATCACATAGCCGCAAGAAACAGAATGCATGGGACTTGAGGAAGAAATCCAACAGGGAAACATTATACTCCACAAAATTGAAGAAGAAAGGGTACGGTTAAGGAAGAAAAGCGCTTTGATGGACGCAGAAGTCAAGAAGATGGAGGACGAAATAAAGAAATATTTTCTAGGCAAAAGGACCAGAATGGTAAGACAGGGTGTGTGCAATCACAATGACAGGGTTAAGGCCTATTGTCGCGAATTGATCAGTCTGATGCCTTGGCTTGGACTGCATATTACTAAGCATAATGACCAGGGTAGTGCATTGCAAGTAATAAAGTAGGCAGAGATTCTCCAGGCAACATGATGAATGATTGCATGAAACTTTTCACGGGTGGTGCGACCAACTAATTAGCCGAGGGAAGGATAGTCTTAGTGCTCTAGGAAATTAGAAGGGAGCGCGGGACTATAAATTATTCTGCCCGGGAGCTGCGTGATATTGGAGGTGCGTGCAGAAGCAAAGAGTCACAAGGTCCGCGACCGTGCACGGGGGGCTATGCTACCGCACGGGTTGGCCAGAAAGTGATCGTTGAAGTCACTATTCATGATGGGATGCTCAACTTGAAGCCAAATGGAGTGGGTGGTAGGCATTTAAGACGTGATTTATGGGAAAAATTTGGGAAAATATGCTACCAAGGGAGCATTAATGAACCAGATTTGTGGGGAACGGTCGAATTCAAATTCCAAAAGCACTATAAAATACAAAGGACTTCCTAGCAAACAATACTTGGTCATTTTCAAATTGAGCGGTCGAGCAGAACCCTGGTTGTTGTGAGCCGAGCGTTAATTAAGCCCCTAAATTCTTGAGTGATAGATTGTTGTACAGATACAATGGCAACAACTAAGGATGGTATGGATATAGCAGAAGTGACTGCCGAGGAGGCCGCCCAAGCCCTAATTGTGAGGCTTGTTCCATAAGGTGGCGGGATTGTGGTAGAAATCCTAAAATCACCACGCATGCCAAGACCCAAGAAGGACAAACAAGTAATGGCTCCTGTATGTGTGTCCCCACAGAACTCACTCCACAACAAACTATCGGTGGAGGAGAAAGGGAAAGTCGTCACTATAGAAATAGATGAAGAAGAAGAAGATCTATAGGATATTATCATCGCAGAAGAAGAATATGAAGGCATGGAGGTGGATACTCAGCCTACGCACTCTACGACAAAACTGCCCGCCTATGTCCCCCCGCAAAAAGGGAAGGCCAAAGTGCCCAAGGACCTGGACGAGACCAAGAGCTTGCTCGAGACCCCGCTCCTCCCAAATGGCATTATGTTTGAAGGCACATACCTAGGTCCTGTGCCGAGCCTGAAATTCGAAGAATGGGACCTCGCTAACCATGAGAAATTCCCTCACCTTGAGACTAGAAACCTCATCAAGCATAACACCATGGGGGGGGGTGATAGCATTAGAGCCACGGAAGTGGTTGCGTGGAGTGGAAAAGACTAGGCTGCTGAACCTACTCTGGGTGCTACATTTCCACTGCGCCCCAATAACTATTTTTGTCATCAGGCAGTTGCTCTCCCTAGTGCATGATGGGTGTTTATGGTTGGAGGAGCCCATCCCCATCATGGTAGACTTGATTCATCACATCTTCCAGCTTCCATACAAAGGAGAGGACCCCATAGCCATATCGGAAGGGAAGGGTAGTGATTTGGCCATCACAGAGGCCATGAAGAAAAAGTACAAGCTAGAAAAGAAGAAGGGGGGCTACACCATCTCCAAAATATAGGACAAAGCAGTATGCATGGCAACCCAAATCCCGGCAGAAAACGTTATAGCAAGTGTCGCGTAGATGAGGTACCTGCGCCGGTGGTTGCATTGGCTGAGCAGTGCGTGGAGGGGGTCTTGTTTAACTGGCCCAAATTCCTCTGCATGTAATTTTTAGAGAACTGTCGCGAAACCGAGGAATAGGGAAAAATGTTCCACTATGCATGGTTGTTGCTGTCCATAGTGCTCGTAGCTGGGGAATTGTCGGAGGATAGACAATTCCCCATAATTGATAGAGATTTACCGGAGGCCGTGAAGTACGCTTCACTCTAGGCCATGAAGGATGCTAAAAGGATATGCGATATCAAGATATTCTCGGTGTTCATGGAGATGAATCTCAGAATGTGGATCAACCATAAGTCGCGGCTGTCACCCACTATTTACAATAGTCTGTAGATTTTTGCAGAAATTAAGGCAAACATGCATAACATACATATCAGGGCACGCAAGCACCTAACTAAAAAATGGACAAAGTTACCCTTTATAGCCATCGATGACGCCTTTTCAATGTCTTGGAGGCATGGCCACTGAAATGGAATGCCCCAGACATTACAGAAATCGAGAAGTTGGCAGCACAAAAGAAGAAAGACGAGGCCAAGTTGCACATCACACAGTTGGATGAAAAAAGAATGAAGGAAACAACAACAACAAAAGTGCGTGTAGTGCAGGATGTGGTACAGAAAGCAGCTGAGCAGGAAAAGGCCATAGCATCAGTAGTAACACAAGAAGCATTCGCGAAGGTGGGCGAGGGCCAAACAATACCTTCGTAGGGGCAGGAAGCAGAGGAAGCAGAAACAGAAGAAGGAGGTGCAGATGCACGAACCGTGTCAACATAGCTAAAGCACCAACACCCATCAGAGTGGGTAGGGTCACAAAAGAAGGTCAAGACCTCGAAATTGTCCATTGACCCGATCACCCTAACTGAGGGTGATCTGCATGACATCGGCGAGCTGGTGTGCCATGTCATTAATGAGGCTCTCCAAAATTTCATGTAAAAGAACTAGATTGTGTTGGGGGCTCTGAGAGCACAGTTGCAAGAATTATAGGCGCGCCCCCCTCAGGTTG
The DNA here is from genome assembly GCA_000404065.3 of Pinus taeda. Classification (NCBI taxonomy): domain Eukaryota; kingdom Viridiplantae; phylum Streptophyta; class Pinopsida; order Pinales; family Pinaceae; genus Pinus; species Pinus taeda. Next base: position 93,864 of record APFE031030850.1, read on the forward strand.
GTACCCTTTCAACCAACCTCACAGTCAGATCCACGGCAGCAGAGGAGATGTTGTGCGCACGGATGATGAACATAATATTGTTGTCGGAAGGGGCACTAGTGACATCAAATTGTAGGTTTTAACCTCGTATAGAAATTACCTGCATACGAATTCTAAATCACAGGAAAAATAAAAATGTGAGAGCATAACACATAAAACACATATACACAGAGATTTCCCACTAGATCTCAAAACCGAGACT
>APFE031030850.1:96610-128137 GCA_000404065.3 Pinus taeda
ATCTTGCAGCTATCCTTCTCGAACACTGTCTTTACACCTGCATCATCCAACTTGCTTACAGAAATCAGATTTCTGGCCAACGCAGGAATATGCAGAACACCCGGAAGGGTTCTAACCCTTCCACCTTGCAACTTCAACTTTATTTTTCCGCGACCAATGATTCTAGCCTTCCTATCATCTCCTAAGAAGACATCACCACCATCGTATTTCTCATACTCGCAGAACCACTCTCTATGGGGAGTGAAGTGAAAGGATGCACCTGAGTCAATCAACCATGCCTCATGATCTACATGTTACTTGAAGAAGCCAAGTACACATCCCCACCTTCATCTGAGGTGGTTTTTGCCTCTGCAGAAGGAGCATCATCAGATCCCTTTCCTTTATCAGGAGCTTTAGATTTACACTCCCTTCTGAAGTGCCCTTCCTTTCTGCATTTCCAGCACACCACCTTTGTAGGTTTTCCTGGATATTTAGATCTCCCTCTAGATTTAGATCTCCCACTCAATGAATTATTTTTGTTTCTGTTCTGGGACCGTCCTCGTACAGACAAGGCATCACGGTTTTAGTTTTCCATATTTTTCCGTCTCATCTCCTCCGTCAGCAAGGCTGAGACTATTTCATCAAACTGCAAAGTAGTTGCATTGCTACCTATTGCAATAACCAGACTATCCCATGAGTCTAGTAGAGAACACAACAAACTGATGCACTTATCTTCATCTGAAATTTTAATATCAACAGATAATAACTGAATTACCACAGTATTAAATGCATTCAGATGCTCTGTCACCGAGTCCCATCTTTCATCCTCAGGTTATACAGCTTTTTCCGCAGGAACAGTTTATTCACCAGAGATTTAGATTGGTACAAAGTCCCTAACTTGTCCCATAAAGCCTTCGCCGTAGCTTCCTCTGATACATTCAACAATACTGAATCTGAGACACATAATCGTATTGTGCTCTTTGCCTTCCAATCTAGCTTCTTCCATTCTTCATCGGTCACTCCCGTTGGTTTAGTACCCGGATCTACCGCATCCACTGATCTTTATCCGCCAACAGATCCTCCATCTTGAGTTTCCACAACTCAAAACTCTGACCATTGAACTTCTCAATCTCTATCTTTCCGCTGCTCGCCATCTTCTTTCACCACCAGAATCGATCTCGCAGATATCCCACTGAACAGGGTCTACCACAGGACCGAGCGAAACCCCTCAGCAACAAAGGCGTCCCCTTGAAGCCAAAACAGCTCTGATACCAAATGTAAGTTTTAACCCCGTACAGAAATTACCTGCATACGAATTCTAAATCACAGGAAAAATAAAAATGCGAGAGCATAACACATAAAACACATATACACAGAGATTTCCCACCGGATCTCAAAACCGAGACTACCAGCTTGATTTTTCATTATATTCCTTTCAATGTTACAATACATATTTATACATGCCGAAGCATCCAATACCATGGACCGAAACCATCGATCCAATAACATGGACCGAAAACCATCACGTCCAAAAAACATGTGCGAAAATCATGCACAAAACCATAGGTGGGTCCACCCAACCTAACATAGGGTCCAAAACCAAAATTTTCTGGGGCGCTGCCCTGGACCCCATAAAGTGGGGTTACGGGTACCCCTCAAACCCCCTGTTAACTATGTGGAAAGAATATAACACAACCCAACACAAATGAGGCTAACGGGCCTTCTGTTAATGAACTGAAAGGTCTTGGTGTTAATCTAGCTGCCCTTCCACGCGAGACATTATATGTGTTGCAAGATGGGATAACTGTAGAGCTGCGAGCTAGGGAGATCCACGCGCTTGAAGTCCTCAGTGAGCAAAAAATCAATATGGAACAACTAAGCTTGAAGCACGATGAATTAGTGTCACAAAATCAATAGTTGGTACAAGTGATAGACGATGCTTGCCAAAGCATCCCGGAGCTGGCTATCCCAGCAAATATACCAGCGGAGGCGCGGATCCACAAGTTAGTAGCAGGGGTCCACGAGGCCAGGGAGGAAATGACAAAGGTTCTGCTGGAGCTGAATCTTCAGATCACTAAGTTATGGTTAAAGGCACAACCATCCACTCCCCCGAAACTCAGAGAACAGCACGCTAGCGCTATCACAATGGGATTGGAGGAAATCGGAGGTGTAGTGCGAGACTACACTAGCATGTTGGAAGAATCGCTTGAGGTCCTCACAACTCTGCAGGAAGACCCCAACATCCAACGCTTAGAGACAAAGGTGTGAGAACTCCAACAGTAGTATGACAGTGTCTGAGGAACTGCGTAGATGGTGGTCCTCACCTAGAGGCATGCGCGGATGCAGCAGGCTAAGGCACTGAAGGAGCAGGTGGATGTGGCACGACATAAGGAAGTAGTCCTAAAAGCATGCATCTAGCCATAGATCGATGAGGCCTTCACCATCATGGTAGATATCAAAGGCAAGATAACACACATGCAGGGGATGCACACATTGATGCAGAGAAGCACTCCCGATATAGAATTCTCGGAACAGCATATGCAGCAGATCCAGCAAGCAGCATCTCAGTGCACTGCTAACCTCCACATAGTTCAACAATAGTTGGAGGGACTCCACACAAAGATCATCATGCTGATAGAGTGACTCAAGGACAAGTCATGATGTTTGTGTTAGGGGCCTGTTGGGCATGGAATCCCCCCAAGGCATGTTTTGAGGCTCAAAGCCCAAGTTTTGACAAAATATTGTTGTAAAGCTCCGTGAATTGCGGGCGCAGGCTGTGAATGTATGATAGAGTCACAGGGTTGTCTGCCCTAGTGTTGTAATGTAATTTCAGCTAGATAGACCTACCCATGGTCCGCGGACCATGGGATTGTATAAATAGAGTGAGGCTCTAAGTGTGAAAGAGAGAAGGAAGAAGTAGGAAAAAGTCTAAGTGATTAAGTCACAAGTTGAAGTGTGTCTTTGGGTCGTAGAGTAGGAGAAGGCTCTGCGGCTGAGTGTGCAGAGGCCTAGTAGTCTGCAGCTAAGTGCATGGACCCTTGCAGCTGAGTGCACAGGGCAAAGTTGAGTCTGTAACCGAGGAAGGAATTAATAAAGAGAATTTTTATTATAATTCTGTGTATCTGTTCTTGGGTTAATGAATGATTGATATAATTTGCAAATATATTGTTTATTTACTACGTGCACCTGTATGAATGGTTTATATTGTTAAGAATACTTAAAGCACTCAAGTAGGAAAATTTAATTAACTAACGTTGGAATACCAGTAAGGTCTTGGGTAATAATGCAAAGCGCAATGTTCAGCCCCTGGGTAGTGCTGCATGAAGGCAATATATCAGGTTGCGATGTACGGGAAGGTGCGTGAAGCAACCTGCACATTGGGTCAAACCGCAAACCACTTGAACTCAGCAGACATCTCCAGGATGCAGAAACCTAGTTCTAGCACCCTCCCATACTACTTCAAGTGAGACATCAGTCTGCACTTCGCAGACTGTTGCCGAAAAGACCACTAGTACTGGCTAACTTAACTTTGAACCTGGGTCAGGCCCCAATAAGCCAACAGATAGCTAGACTTCAAGTCAATCTTACTGAAACATTTGGCCCCCTTGAGCTAGTCCAGAAGGTCATCAATATGTGGGATTAGGTACCTAATATGGATAGTGATATTGTTCAGCACCAGATAATCAATACATAGTCTTGAGGTCCTGTCCTTCTTTTGTACCAATACAAGCGGGCTCCCACATGATGGTGAGCTTGGCCTAATGTGCCCTTTCTATAGAAGCTCTTGAATCTACCTCTTGATATCATCGTTCTCTAGAATAGAGTATTGATAGATCGGTCCATTAGGTAGCGACATACCCACGATCAGATTGATGGAGTGCTTGACCTGACATTGTAGAGGTACCCTTGTAGGTGAGGTGAAAATGTCCATGTACTCCTCCACAACCTTGTCCATATATTGTTGTTGTGCGGAGGATCCCTGTCTGGCTATTGTTGCCACAACCTTCTTCTTGCCTTGAGGGTGAATCATAAGGAAAACAAATTTCCTTGTCTGTGAAATGATCTTACTACATTGATTTGCAGTGATCAAAGAGATGGTGGTAGGTGGAGCTACCTCCAGTATCCTGTACAATTTATTTCCAAAGTAATAATCACAAAGCGAGGTCTAGACTCATATACAACTTGACACTCCCACAACTATGGTTTTCCTAATAATACATCACAAACTTCAAGAGGAGAAACATCACATGATACCTCATCCATGAAGGGATTGATGCTATAGGGAAGGCGATACTGCTAGCTCACGTAGATATTTCGTCCTTGGTGAGGCCACCCAATGGTGTATGGTTGTAAATGTGTTGTTGTTGGTAGGCCCAACTACTTCATGACCTCTGCTGAAATGAAGTTCTTTTGGCTACTATTTTCGACAATGAACTACAATGGAGAACCCTTCACCCACATGTGCGAGTGGAAGAGATGTTCCTGCTCCTCTAGATCTTCAGGATCATTCTTCTAGATATTGATCATGGCCAAGGTGGCACTGGGCTCTGCATCAATGATCTACTTGCCTTTCTCATTCCCCTTGTCGAGTTCTAACTCAAAGTCAGAACACATGTCTGAATTGGAAGCCTTCATCTCGACCACTAGTGACTACTTGGCCTGACACTCACTTTTGTTGTGAGTGGAGCTCTTATGGAACTCACACCATTTTCTCGTGTCCTTCTTTGTCTTCGTGGTGTTGTTCTTTTCTTGCAGCTTCGGTGGGTTGTCTTGGGTCACCCTGCCTTGGCTTTTGCCTTTGTTCTATGGCTTGGGGGTTCCTTTCCCTTGCTTCGGATTTGCAAATCCAAAGTATCACTTCTTGTATTTAAACTTTTTCTTGATCTTGACAGCATATTGGTATGTTGTGTCAAGTGAGGTGATTTCTAGAAACTCCATCTTGTGATGGATTTACTTGCGTATACATTCATGGTACTTGAGTACCAAATTTCGCTTAGAATCCTTGATACCCAACTTCATGCGGAGAGTATGGAAAAAAATTGTGAACTCTAGTAGATCTTGGTCCCTTCCCTGCCATAGCGTGGTCCAATTTATTTATTTATCATCATATCTCGTGACAAGTTAATATTTTTCCTTGATGGTATTTCGGAAAAAACCCAAGTGGGTGTGGCTAAAAATAGTGAGGATTCCCTCTCATCATTTTATTCGAGTAGGTTTCCCATTGGTTCTTGATGTGTGGGGTGGCTTTGAGAAGTGCAAAAGTAATATTTTCCCGATTGGAAAATTCATGGACTGAAAATATCTCTCCAATAGATTCAACCATTTATCTATGGCATTTGCATCCATCTAGCCCTCAAATATGGGAATATCAAGCTTTACTTGTACCTTAAAAGGAGTGGTGCCTCCAAAGTGGTTGCTGGATGAATATGCGTCGCCTGTGTGTAGTCATTGAAGGATCTAGGAAAAGTTATCCATCATTGCATTCCTCTATCACTGGAGGGCTTCCTTGAGCAATATTTTGAAAGGGTATCCTACCCCCTCGTATTACTTTTCTTCCACCATGGGAGGTCATCCGGGTTTGTGAGGTTGGTCTTGCAAACATTCAACTAGATTGAGCCCTAACTCCTTATGCCCTAACCTCATTGGGGACATGCAAAGAAAAATAGAGAAAGGGAAGACTGCTTTGATACCACTAATCCGAACTTAAACAAGAATGCAACAAATTACAAATATAACCATAAATACAAATATGTGATAGAAATAACACTTCATTTCATTAATATCAAAATATTGAAATATGCTTACAAACATAATGGAAATAAACTAGCTTGGGAAATGGTAGCTTATCTCTGAGAAGAGATGTGGTAGTTACATGCCTCTGAACTATTTTAAAATCGAGATCAAGGGCCTATTTATTATTGAATAACAAGGGAAAATCCTAAACAACCAAAACCCTAACCCCAAGAGTTTGTGGGCCTCGTTAGGGTTAGTTGGGCAGCCAACTTCCCATGGTCATAACTTGGTCATATTATCTTCGTTTAGCGCATACAATAGCTCATTGAAAAGGTATCTCCATGTACTATAGGATTTTTGGTAGGACCACCTATGAAAATGGGCTTGTTGTAGATCTCAAAAAACCCATTTAGGGGGTCAAAACTGCTCTGAAATTTTAGGTCCCGAAAAATTGCTAAAAATAGTAAATGCTGAAATAAACAAGGAAATAGATGAAACCGACTCGAGATCTAGGTGGAATAGGCGGGTGGCCACCAATTTCCACATGGATCATAGTAGTTTATATAATTACCAATTATTCACACTTTTGTGCATTATCTCATCCATTTAAAGCCAGTACAGTTGTTATTTCATTTATGGAAACAATTCAAAAGCTACATGGAAACCTAAAGATTATTGTAAGCAACAAAGATCCCATTTTCAATGGAAATTTTTGGACATAATGTTGAAAATAATACTGAGAAGGGGGGTGAATCAGTATTATCAAATTCTTTTTCAATTTATACAACTATTTGCAGATCTGACTAATGAAACTTGCATATACCTTTCAGACTTATAATTTAATTTATTCTTCAGATGTTGATCATTAATCTGTGTGTCAAAACCATATAACAATAAATAGGAACAGAAAGAATAGAGCAGACAGTCACACCAAAGAACACAAGATATAAGGTGGAAACCCAATGTGGGTGAAAACCACTTGCTGCAATATGTCTTTATCTTCTTTCAATTCGAAACTTCTTTTTACAATGATTCTGTACTGGTGCAATCTTATACCAGCACGCAGGCTTCAACCTACAGAAGGCTACAACCTTCTCTTTTCTTCTAGGGACCACGTTTAATAAATTTTCAAACTAGATCCATGAATATCAATCAAACATCAAATAGATCTGCAATCAACCAACTTCCTTGTACGAATACTGAATCAATAATTTCTCAGCACACAGCAACCAGACACCAATTCAGAACCTTGAACACTACAGTAATAGACAAAAGTAGCTAAAACATATTTCAAGAAAATTCTGCAACTTCACTAATAGAAACCTACGGATATCTGCACCTTCGTTGTGTCGAGCCTACGAGTCTCCACATCTGCGATGTTCTTGAACCTACGGACCTCCACACCTGCACCGTATCTGGCCTGCGGACCACCGCACCTACGTTGTGTCCAACCTGCAGACCTCCGCACCTGTGTTGTGTCTAGCCTACAGATCTCTGGATATAGATAATTTATTAAACTTCAATTATACCCCAGACTATCAGTTTTACATATCTTATCATGTGCGAAATAGATCTCGACCCATTAGTAGATCCGTCTTATAATGCTCAGGTTTCTCCTTGATTCAGGTCCAGCTATAAGTCACCAACCGATCACCAGAATTTCAAATCTTTCTCTCCTTAAGATATTCAACACATCTATCCAGCCAAATGATCTCCTTTCCTTTTTATAGTCTAGGCCTTTCTCAAACCATGGTCCAAAACCATAGAGATCCAATACTAGGGACCCAAAACCTGGGTTCAATACTTTAGATGCAAAAACCATGGACCAAAACCATAGGATCAAAAATGTCGGACTAAATACCATGGACCAACCCAAGTGCGCGCGTTTCTCTCTGCATGAAAGTGCGTGTACTTTATGTCCACACTTTTTGTTCGGTACACCTGCGAACATGTCCGCACCTTTTGATCAGTGCATTTGCGGAACTCGCAGATGACCGCAGCTTTGTGAATCAGGAACCTGTAGATCTCTCATTTTCTACAATTTTGAGAGCCTGAACTTGTGATCTGCTACTTGAGTGAGTTTCCATCGAGGACAACACTTATGTCATCAAGCCAAACCTGTGCCAAACCTGTGTCATAATGCCAACAATCTCCCCCTTTGGACTTGATGGCAACCCAAGGTCACTCAAGGTCTTTCCTCCCCCTTTGACATCAAGGGCAAAGGGTTATGCTCCCCCTGAGTACATGCTGAAATCTGTGCTCGGTTGTGTTGTCCAAGCTCCCCCTGACATATAGGCAAGATCTACAAGAAGATGTTCTACAAAAGAAATCTGTCTTAATACATCATAACTAACCTTCCTATCACCAAAGACTTCATACATACGACTCCCAACCAAGAGGGAATACATGATATAATAAGCACATTACATTATCCATCCCAGGCATAGTGGGGCAACCAAGATAGGCCATTACATGACCTTGACAAAAGAAATATAAGACATAATATCAACAACAATTGTCAATCATAGATCAGTATCCATGTTCTCCTTCTGCACTTGCTCCTCCTGACATCAAACCAACTGGAGAATTGAACCAAGATCTTCTATGATAATGCCAAAAATGCATTATTAGAAGAATATATGCTCCCCCTAAACCTATGCCAGATGGTCTCTGACAGACCCATATCGGGCTCTTCTCATCCTTGCTTTTCTTCAAGTCGACTGTATCCACATAAACCAGCGTATGTATGAGTATACCCCATATGAAACTTGTGTACAAGAATCAATGAAATAGACAAGATTCAATAGCAAGATGATGCATCAACTACCCCCATCTTTTTTCTGAGGTATTTAAAGGTTTCCCTGGGCAGTGGTTTGGTGAGAATATCAGCAATTTGTTCCTTAGAAGGAACATACTCCAATTTGACCTTTTGTTCAAGCACTTGTTCTCGGAGAAAATGATACTTGATTGGTACGTGCTTAGTCTTTGATGCATGACAGGATTCTTTGAAATATTGATTGCACTTGTATTATCACAAAAAATGGAGATAGGTGGAGTACAAGTGATTTGAAGATCTTGCAATGTTTGCATCATCCAAAGGAGTTGTGTGCAACAAGATGTCATAGCTACATATTCTGCTTCAGCTGTAGATAACGCAATAGAGCTTTGTTTCTTGCTGAACCAGGAAACTAATCTAGGACCCATGAAGAATGCACCACCACTAGTGCTTTTCCTGTCATCCATGCTTCCTGCCCAATCCGCATTTGTGTATGCATGAAGTATGAGATATGTACCTCTAGGATACCATAAGCCATAGTTTTGAGTTCCTTGAAGATACTTAAAAATTCTCTTAACTGCCTGAAGATGAGTTTCCTTTGGATTTGCCTGAAACCTTCCAACTATTCCCAATGCATGCATAATGTCTAGTATTAGATAGAGAAAACTACCAATCATGGATCTATAAGGCGGTTGATGTACTGCTGCCGATTCATCATTTGCGCTGAGGCTACATCCTGTCACCATAGGGGTACATACTAGTTTTGAATCCTCCATCCCATATTTCTTCAAGATTTGCTTGAGATATTTGGTTTGTAATAGGAAAATGTCGTCTTTGTTTTGTTGGACTTGTAAACCAAGAAAATATGTGAGCTCACCAAGAATGGACATTTCAAACTCTTTCTGCATCACCAAGGCAAAATTTTGACTCATGTCTTCTTCATTGCTACCAAATATGATATCATCAACATACACAACAAGTATCAGCAATTTATCATTGTCAACTTTTATATATAGATTTCTATCAATTGATCCTTTTATAAAACCTTGTTGATGAAGGTACTTATCCAATCAATAATACCACACCCTTGGAGCCTGTTTAAGGCCATAGAGAGCCTTTTTGAGTCTGCATACAATTTTTGGATCATTTCCAAGAATAAACCCATCTGGTTGTTCAATATATACTTCTTCATTTAAGTCTCCATTCAGAAAGGCAGATTTCACATCCATCTGAAATACTTTGAACTTATGAAAGCTAGAGAGAGCAAGGAACATTCTTATAGCCTCAAGTCTAGCAACTAGAGAAAAAGTTTCTTCAAAGTCTATGCCTTCTTGTTGTGCATATCCTTTACAAACAAGTCTTGCCTTATTTCTAACCACATCCCCATTTTCATTCAACTTATTTTTGAAAATCCATTTTGTCCCTATGAAATTCTTACCTTTTGGTCTAGGAACCAACTCCCAAGTGTTATTTTTTTCAATCTTCTTGAATTCTTCCTCCATGGCCTTGACCCAGCATTCATCTTTGCAAGCCTCTCTTACATTTTGTGGTTCAGTGGAGGAGAGCAATGCTAGATAGCTTGAAGCTTCTGAAATGGTTCTTCTTGTTTGTACACTTGCTTCTTTCTACCCCAAAATTTGAGATTCTAGATGATTCTTCTGAATGTATCTGGATGGAGTCTTTTCTTCTATCCTTATCTATTCTTCTGGTGCCTCATGGGTTTCTTCTTCGTCATGAATCTGATTTGATGTTGACAGATAGTCTTCGCCATCTTCGAAATCTTCAGATTTTACCTGCCTACGAGTGTTTCCTTCTTCATCAACCACTACATCAATGCTTTCAACAATTTTACCAAGTCTTTTATTGTAACATTTGTAAGCTTTTTTGTGGGGAGAGTAGCCAAGTAAAATGCCTTCATCTACTCTAGGTTCAAACTTGCCAAGATTTTCATCAGTCCTTTTAATGTAGCATTTACTTCCAAAAACTTTGAAGTATTTCACTGTGGGAGTCTTACCATACCAAAGTTCATGAGGAGTCTGAGTGCTGCTTACCTGGACGTTTGTCTTGTTGAGAATAGTAACAGCAGCAAATGCAGCTTCACCCCAGAAGGTTGCGGGAGTTTCAGACTCATCAAGCATAGCACGAGCCATTTGTTGAACCGTTATGTTCATCCTTTCCACTACTCCTTTTTGCTGAGGATTCCTTGCAGTAGAAAATTCCCTTCTTATTCCATATACTTCACAAAAATCGAAAAATTCATCTGAGGTAAATTCCCTCCTCGATCAGATCTGAGGCATTTGATTCTGCGATCTGATTTGTTTTCAACCAAAGCTTTGAATGACTTGAACTTTTCGAAAGCTTCATCTTTATACTTCATGAGTCCTATCCAACACATCCTTGAAAAATCGTTAATGAACAATATGAAATACTCTTCTCCTCGAGGTGACCTCTTCCTATTTGGACCACATATATCAGTATGAACAAGTTCAAGTGGCTTGCTAGCTGATCCCTCCTTCTCATGGAAATTAGTTCTGGTTTGCTTACCAAATTGGCATGATTTGCATATTGTATTATCTGGAATTCTGATGTCAGGAAGATCATGAACTGCCTGATATTTGCATGCTTTCCTAATCTAAGAGAAGCTAAGATGCCCCAGTCTTCTGTGCCATAGCCAGTGTTCATCATTCTTGCTTAAATAGCATTGTTGTTGTTCTCCCTTGAGTACATATAAGTTATTTGGAGTTCTTATGCCTCTGATCACTGTTTTTCCTGTATCAAGCTCACAAATAATACATCCATTTGATCGAAATATTACCTCAGTTCCTTGATCACACATCTGACTGACACTCAATAGATTATGTTTTAAGCCATCAACATACATAACATTTCTAGCCTTGACCTTTTCTTTCAAACGAACAGAGCCTTTACCTTTTATGAATGCAGGGGTGTCATTTCCAAATGAAACCTTCTTTTCCTTTTCTAAGGCACTATATGACTGAATTTTTTCTTTATTACCTGTCATATGTTTCGAGCATCCACTATCAATGTACCATTGATTTTCCTGTCCTTCCGCATATAAGGCTATCCCACATCTTTCTGGTTGTGTTTCTTTCTTTTTCCATGTTTTGGAACTCAATGAAGCTTGCTCCTTCTAATTTGTTTGACGAAACCTACTTCTGCATTCAGAGCCTTCATGACCAAAGTTTTTACAGATAGAACATTCTATTTCATTTTCAAGAGCAGAGAAGTTATTGTAGGTTCATTTCATGATTCCTGTCATACTCCTTTGTTTTTGAGCTTCCCTAGTCATGATGGTCTTATAGGCAACACATTGAGCAGCTTTATGACCAAAGTTATGACAAGAGAAACATTGGCCATTGAAGAAATTCCTGCGATTAGCAAATCAAACAACCATATGATTGTAGTTTCTATCCATTCTTGAGCCAAATTGAGAATTTACCTATGGTCGGTTGAGGCTTCTGTTCATCCTTGACGTGGATTGCTTCTAATTTACTTGATAATATTTGATCATTCTTGAAGAAAATTGTCCCTAATTTCCCTAGTGATCTACATTATACTTTTGCTATTGATTGTCAACTTGTTCACTTCTCCTTGCTGCATCAAGATAACTTTTGGAGGTGGAAGGCTTTTGCACTTTCTTTTGAGCTTGAGATGCTTCTTCAGAATAACTGAGACCAGTCTTGATTAGAGGAGAACGCTACACTTTGATAATCTCATCTAGAGTTTCAGACCCTTTAGAAAATCTTAGATTAAGGGCTTCTGTTTTCTCAATTTCTTTTCTAAGTCCCACAATTTCACATTCTAACCCTTCATTTTGTTTATCTTTTTCAGCAAGTTGGAATGTTAGAGTATCTATAATCATATTCTTTTCCTCTAAACAAACTTTAAGTTTAGAAATTTCTTCATAAAGACCTTCTTCATTTATAGCATCCAAGAAATCATCATCTTCAAAAGCCATCAAAAGTCTATCATTATTACCTTGTTCATCTTCATCACTGTTTGACAATCCATCACTGTCTTCATGCGTGTAATAGCTCTTATTATTCTGTTTTTTGTTCCATCTAACAGGTTCCTTACTTTTGTATAGTTTATCTTTATGAGGACATTTTGCAGCACAATGACCAACTCTTCCACAAGCGAAGCATTTGAAAGGTAGCTTACCTCTGAATCTACCAGTTCCCCATTGAAGGTTCTTGACAAAATTTGATTCTTCCTCTTCTTCTGACATATGTGCTGACTCATAGTAATCTCCTTTTCCTAAAGCCTTGAATGCAGCTTCTCTCCTGTCTGATGGTCCTCCTTTTCTCATTTCATAAGCAGTTAGAATTCTGTGCAGCTGTGACATGGTAAGGTTCTGTAGATTCTGCTTTTCTTCTATGGAGAAACTTTTGAATCAACTTGGGAGACAAAGATCTTAGAACCTTTTCAACCACAATAACTTATTTTATTTCTTCACCCAAGTTTTTCATACAATTTACAATCTCATCTATACGTAGGAAATAGCTAGCCACACTTTCATCATTATGCATTCTGAGACTTCCATATTGAATTCTAAGAGTTTGTAATTTTGCTCATTTTACCTGTTCATCTCCTTCATAGCTCAGAACGATCTTGTCCCATATTTCTTTTGCACTTTTGAGCTGCATAACCTTGACAAATTTTGATTGAGATAGACTTCCTAATAGAGTATTGACATATTTGCATGTGTTTCATACTGCTTCTTACCAGCTACATTTATAGGAGTTGCTGATGGAAATGTGTATCCTGTTTCCACAATATCCCAAACTTCTGTACCAAGAGATTGAATATAGGCAGTGATTCTTACCTTCCAATAGACGAAGTTGCTCCCATCAAAAATCGGTGGCCTGATAGATGCTTCCTTTTCGTAGTAGCTCATGATGACAAATCTTCCTTCAAGCGATCAAGATTTTCCTGAAGGACCTGCTCTGATACCAATTGTTGAAAATAATACTGAGAGGGGGGGGGGTGAATCAATATTATCAAATTCTTTTTCAATTTATACAACTATATGCAGATCTGACTAATGAAACTTGTGTATACCTTTCAGACTTATAATTTAATTTATTCTTCAGATGTTGATCATTAATTTGTGTGTCAGAACCATATAATAATAAATAGGAACAGAAAGAATAGAGCAGACAGTCACACCAAAGAACACAAGATATAAGGTGGAAACCCAATGTGGGTGAAAACCACCTGCTGCAATATGTCTCTATCTTCTTTCAATTCGAAACATGTCATGGATCTATACGCCATTCATTTATTCTACTGTACGAATGCATTCCAACATGTTGCTCCTTTATTTTCCAGCCAAGGACAGCCTATCACATTTTTGGGGGGCGCAGGTGACCTCCATAATACATTGGCATACATGTCAATTCCTTATTTGGAGGTATTATGACTCCATCAAAACTCGGAATAACAATTTTAATGGTATTGTATTTCCCAATATGCACATCTTGCTATTCCATCTCCATTTCTGTGTTTTTGCTCTGTAAAAATTAACAGTGAGCTAAATCTTGAATAGCTTGTTGTTCCATCGCCAACTCTGTGTTTTTTTTAATAGTGTGCTAAGCTTGAACAAAATGGGAGACAAATCAATATGCAACGAACCACAAGTGTTAATGGCCTCTGACGCTGCACGCGAAATTTTAGCAAGAGTAGGATGGATTGTCTACCTTAACCAACTATAGCAGTCTAACGAGATGGTGGCCATTGAATTTATATATAATTCGCACGAAGATCATCCCATGGTGAGGGGAAGGCAAATAACAGTAACAGATGTGATAATTGCTGAAGTTTCGGGACTGCCAGCTATTGGACCAGTATGGACCTTGAAAAAAATGAGACTTCAAGACATTATAACCATCTTGCAGGATGAAGGACAAAGCCTTACTGTCAAAGGAAAAGGAGTCATGCCGGCAACCCTAGTAGAGCCTTGGGTAGAATTAGCCAGCATTGTGCAAAGCTACATCACTTGCAATGGCGGAAAAGACGTGGTAAGACCACGCCATCTCAAACTATTAGCTGTGTTAAAACAAAAATATGTTGTAAATTTGCTCGCATGCTTAAATTCTCTATTGCATGATGCTGCCCAAAGTATAAGAAAATATCGTCATGTAGAATTAGTAGTAAGTCATCACGGTTTAATTCAGCTAATAGTCAGTTACAGTCTTGCCCAACAGTAGAGTAGTTGGGAAGAATTGGTTTTCTTAATAGATGGGGGATTGGCCTTGCTAGCCCCAAAATGAAAAATCACTACTAGCACATCAATTAGACCATAGAAATGAAGACAATCCGTCATATTGGGGAGAAGCATAGGAATGTTGGGAAATCCCAAAGAAAATAGTAGCCAACAAATAGAAATACATGACTCAGAGGACGAGCAACCCCCACAACTTGAAGCAGGGGAAAATGAAGAAGAAGAATTAGAAGAAAATTAAGAAGAACTGGAAGAAGAAATTGAGCATTCCGACGAGGAAGAAGGGGAGGAAATAGAGCAACCCAATGGAAGCCCATTACAAAACCCTCTACAAGAAGACGAATTGGCCAAAATTTTGGCCAACATGGGGGAATACATCCAACCCCACAGCCCACTTAACCTCAATATTGAGGCAGGACCATCACAGGAGCACTCTAATCACAATAAGAGTGCATCTCAAGAAATGAACGATGAGGAGGAAGAAGAAGGACAATCTCATGAACACTCTACTCACAATAAGAGTGTATCTGAAGAAATGAATGACAAAGAAGAAGTAGACGCAGAAGCCATCCGATAAATAGTAAATCAACCCAGAGTTTCCACCCTTGAAAAACTTGATCAGTAGGACGAGAACACTAAAGAAGTTTTCCAAGCAGAAAACATGGAAATAAGCCAGGGCGAGGGTACAATCCTTGAAGAACAAAGCCCAGGCCCAAGAAAAGAAATAGTTGTTTCTTCGAAGAAAACAAATGAAATCAAAAAGTTGTGAAAGGAACAACAGAAATTGCTAAATGTAATTAAACAACTCAGACAACAAATAAGGGTCCTAAAAATGTGAAAAATCTCAAAAAGAACCCCTGGAGAAAAGCATGCATCCACCCAGGCGAAACCCCATAAAAAGAAGACCAAAACGACTCAAACCGAACCCATTATCATTCAAGACCACAAGGAACGACATGTGGCTATTATAAACGTAGAAGCCCAAACAGAAAGCACACCAGTCTGTAATAAGGATGTCCAAACAGAGGCATTGTCCTCTAGCATCACAATCGACTGGATAGTTCATGAGAAGGAAACGCAGACTATAAGAAGCAGACGTTGCAATAAGGAGATCCAAGTAGATCTCCAGCCCAAAAATGTTACAGTGGAAAATGATCCAAGGATAGTGAAACTTCAAAAGGATTTGGCACACGTCCAACAAATGATAAAAAAACTCACAGAGGAAACTGTTCCTCAGGAGAAATATCAGAAGTTACAGTAGCAGGTAAATAACATCAATGCATCGGAAAGCGAGGCCTTCGATAGATGGCGAAGGGTAGAGGACAAAGTTAAAAAGGTAACCAATAGACTAGACACAGTTATGAGTCAAATGGATACGTTATGTTCTCTGTATACTAATGTTCTAGCATGTAGGGGACCTACCAAAAACTATGCTTTGTTTTTTATGGAAAGGTACTTACAATTGAAAATTAAGGCTGTCAAGGCAGGGGTACCTATAGAGCTAAAAACTATTGATGATTTCATAAACTTCTATAAGCATTATGGGGTGAAAGTCCAGCGATTGCTATGTGAGTTTTATTTGCATAGTCTTGTGTTGGATGGTGAAATGGAAGAGAACCCTAGCCCTTTTGTGGGTGATATCCATCTTCAGGCATTCATCTCTTTTGTTGTTAACCAAATAAAGTGGCTTAAAGCCCACATTACCTTCCAGAGACAGGAGAACGAGTTAGATCTGTGGGTAAGGGGTGAACCTATAAACCCATTGCAACTGTGGAATAAGCATAGAAGCTTAATGAGGAAGAAGGGTGTGATCCAGACATTGGGACCCATTCACACAGCAGTTGTCCAGCAAGGGATAGAATACTTCCTAGCCATTAAAGACCTTTCCATAGCAGTAGCCAACTTCTGATACAAGACTTCCAATCGGAATGTCCAAGACAGAGAGCCTTTTAATTACGAAAATATTAAGCCAGTTGTTGATCGCCTGGTTACCTATGGTGACCTCATCTTGAGAGAAGGCCCGTCTTGGTTAAGTTGTAGGTTTTGAAGTCCAATCATCTGGTATCCTACACCAGGGTATAGAGCCCTATATGAATTTCCTTAAGGTCAGACAGGGCATATTTTTGAAGTCTTAGCTAGAAATCATGGTTTTAGACCACTGCATGAAAATCCTTCTCCAGCCTATTCCCTAACTGCCTTGCATGTCAATTACAATTTTTTCATGAGGGCATGAAAAAGGGTAAGCAGGGGGGTGTGTTGAGCATTGGAAAAGGTATGTATTTACTATTTATTTCTTTGTCTTTTCCTTTAAATCATAACTTCTTTACATTCTAAGACGGTAATATGTTAAAGGATTATGATAGAATTAAGGAGATTTGTGATTGATGTAAAATGATTAATTATTGTCTTTTTCTATGAAAAAAGTGAAGAAAATGGAAAATCACCATTTCGAAGGAAAAGACAAATCAAAACTAACTATTGTCCCTTTGACAGGAAACCGCATCCAGATGAGGAAATCAAGATCAGAGCGCATGGACCGGGGAAAGGAAGAAGAAACGCAGTATCAGTGCAAGAGGACAAAACGATAACTGAAGATTAAAGATATGGCGAATCCCTCAGGATCCTTTGATCCTGAGGGATTGTTGCCTCAAGACTTATCTGTATTTTTTATACTTCCACCTGGCCATTATAAAAAGGGACAGCGCTGTTAGCCCAAAGGGGGATAATATGGTTGATTTATAGAATTTATTCTTGTAATCTTAACTTTGATCATTGACTCTCTTTAAAGAGCGATAGCTATAACTCTACGATTTATGCTCAATATATAACTCAGTTGCTATTCCATTCTTTGATCCTGGAGTAACCATGACAGTGTTTCCCTGTTGGCTAAGGGCCTGGCCCTAGTGGATCACTTGCTTCTTGTATCATTATTTTCTGATTACAGTCATGTGTGGTTTGATTTCCTTTGCATTCCCTTAACTTGATTTATTCAGTAATCTCTCATTTCTGAACATTTCCTTGAATTTCTCTGTTATATCGAATTAGTAATTGGATAGCAAGATTATTATTTGCAACTGAAAATGTTATGCTATTCGTTCTGAAATAATATTGCACTATCTAATTCAGAAATTGTTGTTCATTTACAGATTGATATTGGTGTTCATTTACAGATTGATATTGTTGTTCATTTACTGATTGGTATTGTTGTTCATTTAGATATGGTTTACTTACAATTGTGATTTTTGTTCATTTGATTACCGTTCCACTATAACTGCAATTGTCGTTCCTTTATAATTGTGGTTAATGCCCATTATGCTAGAATAAGATTACCGATTCTATAGTCGATGTGTGTTTACATTTGATTAAGTTTTTTGTTCAATTTCCATAGACTTACTTAGGTTTGTTGTTCCTTTCTCAGATTGTTGTTCAATTCCCTTATTAGTTAGAGATTGTTGTTCAAATTCTTTCGATTAAGATTGCTACTTAATTCATTCATGTAGATTAAGTTTTGTTGTTCAATCTCTTCAATAGATTAGTTGTTGTTCCTTTTCTACTAATTGAATTGTTATTTCCAGCATTTGCTTTGGTGTGGATAGAAAGATCTACATCTGTAACAAACATTGACTACTGATGTCTAAGTTCTCAGATAGGAGATCTTGCCTTTGATTGGTTTTCATTTACATCAATTCACAGGGGAAAGAGTTATCATTACTGCATCCTTGACTGATGATTGTTGTAGTTTCTTGAGTGAATGATTTAGTTACAAAGAATTTAAGTTTCTTTCCATTGCAATTAGAGTTTGATTCCACCATTTATTTACTTTTGTAAAGAACTATACTACAAGCATTACTCTTGAACAAGTGACCGCCTCAGACTGAGTACACTCTTGAGATAAAAAATCACACCTGGATTAATAATTAATGTAGGGTAAATAGAGGTTAAAAAGACCTTGTTTATCGCTCAACACTAGGCATCTCCGATCTACAACCTAGGAGAGTTTCCTGGAGTGATAACATAATTGGAACTATTGTTGGGGAGAGGAAATTGAATCTCAGCTTCCCTGGGAAACGATACAAATCCAGCTTTGATGATAGACAAAATCTGGGAACATTTATGGTTGTAATCATCTATCTGGCGACTCTATTGGAGGCCAAACCTCTTGGCAACTCCACATCATAGTTCTGGATCAGTTTGTGAGGCATACTCAGAGAAATCCTCAGAAGCTACAAGATGACCCTATTCCTAACCCTGAAAAATCATCAAAAAGAGGAAGGTATTGCAGAAAGGAGCATTAGGTTCAGGTAAACCTAAACAATCTCCTATATATGTTCAAGAAAGGCCTGTAATAGAACAACTATATGTTGAGAGTATAGCTTCTAATACTAGCAGTGAAGAAAAACTCTTAGAGATTCATAAAGCTCCTTATTCTTTAGGTTTCCTTTTGTTGTATGCCCAAAGGAAACCTCACCTCCTATCCATCATACTCCTTTAGTCCTATCAATCACTCCTCAACCCTCTATAATTCAGACTACTAGTACTCTTTTAGCCACCACAACTATGGCAAGTCCACAAGCACCTACCAAAATTGAAAGAATCATAGCTGCTAGCTATGGACCTCTAATACTGCCCACTCCTTTGAATGCCATGCCTACTGGAGAATATCAGAAGTATATGCCTAAGTTCAATGGGACTTAAGGTATTTCAACTGAAGAACATCTTGATTCATTCTATAGCTATGTTGATAACCTATACATTAGTGAAGATGATGTTTGGATGAGAGTCTTTGTCCAAAGCCTAGATGGAGAGGCTAGAAAATGGTTTAGAGAACTGACCCCAAGATCTATAGCAAATATTAAGGCTTTAGATGATTCATTTCTAAAGCATTGGGTGGATAAGAAGGATCTCCTCTACTACCACGCTAAGTTTGGGAACTTAAAGAGGGAAAATGGTGAGCTGTTGTCTAATTTTAATAAGAGGTTTAACCCCATGTACAATAAGATACTAGCTGAGGTGAAACCCACCACTACCTCCGCTAGACTCATATATGCCAGTGCCTTCGACTCCGACTTCTGTTTACTATTGTGGGAGAGGTGATGTGCTTATTTGGCTGATATGCAAGATGCAGCCCTGGAAGTAGAATCAAACATCATGGCTGTTGAGAAGCTCAAGGGAAATGTTGATAGAAGGAGACAAAGGGGTGAGTCTTCATCATCCTCTAATCCTAATATAGATAAAATGACCAAGATGATAGAATCATTAGCCTCTGAGATCTCCAAATTAAAGGTTGAGTAGCATTTTGGTAAAGGAAGAGTTCCTAACACCTTTGCTCCTCCAAATCCAAATCCATATAGAAGAGAAAATGAGCAGTTGCAAATTTTGCAAAGAAACAAAGATGCCAATGAAGACCAAAGGGTGAAGACCCCTTTTCAAAATGCAGTCATGGAAGAAGAGTAGTTTGAGGAAGATGATGAGATCCATTGTATGGAAGACAAAGGTAGCACCACTTTTTTAACCAAAGTTGCCTATGAGAAGTCATTATTCAATGACCAGATCAGCGAAGAATGGGATGGTGAAGTTGTTCTACAAACTGAAGATCAACAAAGATATAATCTGAGGTCAAAGATGAATAATGTCAAGGAGACTCCTATTCATAAAGTTGTTGTCCCTGAAGAACAACAAGCTAATAAGTAGAAGCAACCAGCAGTTGATCCTATCATCCTTAAAGCTCCAGCCATAGAGGTAAGAGGCCTTGACAAGTCTCCTTCTTCTTTCAGTTTTCAATCAGAAATTCAGAAGCTAAGAATACCTATGCCTCTAATTGAACTAGTGAAGAATGAGTCCTTCAAGGCATTCATCCTTGAGGCTCTTGAGCCTAAAGCCATCCAAGCCTCCACTGACTATGTAAATCTGCAAGATGACCAACTAGCTATTATTCTCAGCTCAATGATTGAAAATTGTGAAGACAACTCCTGATCATTCTATGTTTCTCTATCTATTCATGATAAAATCCTTCACAATTGCCTTCTAGACACTGGAGCCAGCCATAATCTAATGCCCAAGGTTGTCATGGATAAATTGGGTCTTGACATTACCGAGCTTTACCATGACCTATTTTCTTTTGACTCTAGAAAAGTGGAATGCCTAGGACTAATCAAGGATCTAGCCTTCACTTTGTCTCAGCTACCCATGAAAAGCATGATGATGGATATTGTGGTAGCAAATGTCTCCCCCAAGTTTGGCATGTTACTTTCTAGAGGTTGGATCAAGAGATTAGGTGGAACATTGCAAAATGATCTATCCTATGCTACTGTCCCAGTTTTTAGAGGCAAAAGTAGGAGGTTATACAGAGAAGCTCAGTTGGCTTATATAATCAATGATGAAAGGAATCCCACCAATCATCTCATCTATGTTGTTGACACTAATTTTGGAGCTTGTTTTCTTCAGATTGAAGAATCTCAGTTGGCCTCTACTCAGCTTAAAAAACCAATTTTCCAAATCTCATAGGAATACATTGATTCATCTTTTATATTAACTTTTCAGGTCACAAATGACACAGCAGAGTATGAAGCAGACCTTATCATTCAGCAGGTGTACAAAACCTTCCAAGCAAAGCATCCAAGGTTGAAAGCATACAGAGATGAGGTGAAATATAAACCATCTCTCCCTGATAATGTCAAATGTTGGAAAGTTTTTGAAGTAGATGATCAAATTAATAGGCTTTTGCAAGTCTTTAATGAATTTGTTGATATGCACATTGACCAAGAGAAAGAAACCTTTGATAGAAAGGTAAAAAGGGTCAATTTTCAGTTTGGTGACTGTTTTCTCAAAAGGAATGCATCAAAGGAAGGATATGTTTTTGATGGCATAGTCAATGGGCTCTTCTTCGAACTTTATTTCAGTTAAGGCTTTCAAGCCTTGGTATTGTAAATATGTTTTTTCAAGTTTTTATTTCATGCTAAATAGACTCCAAGCCCAATGCAACACTAGGAGGAAGATTTGATCTTGTTTTTTATAGGAAAGGCATTTTTTTGTAGTTCTTGAAACCTCACAGGGAGGATTTCATCCCTAGAAGGAGCCATTGTTAGCTTTGTTGGTGTTTGGCCCAAAAATGGACCCAAAACACTCCCAAAGTCTCCAAAGTTTGCTTAAAATCATGCGAAAGGATCCAAGTATGCCCCAAAAGTCTTCAAAAATCCTCTTAAGGATCATTCAAAATCAAAACCATCGCATGTCAAGAGCCCTCAAAAGGGCAGAAATACACTATCGGGAGGCAAAAACACTCCAAAACCATGAAAAAACCACAATTGCAGGCTTAACAGTCCAAATACATGACAGCCATCCAATCTGGTTGATCAACGGTCCAGATCTGACCGGAGGATTGTATCGGTGGATCTGATCGGTAGGCAGGCAATGGCAATTGGTGCAAGACACCATTGATCAGCAATCGCCAATGATCAGATCGGCGGGTCCCTATCGGTGGGTCGCATCGACGAAGGTATTGGCACAGACAGTATGCAATGAGCAATTGCGATCAGGGATTCAACGTGGACTATCAATCGCATGTGCAAATAGACGGTCCACATCGCATCGATGGATCGCAATCGAGGAAACCAAGGGGTGGGGCCTTTATGCAGGAATATGCACGATGCAATGATGTGGACCCGACAGAGTGCCGAATAATATTTTATAATATTTGAGGTCTGCGCCAAAGCTGTTTTTAGTGCATTTTCAATATATTTCATTATATTATGAAAATATAAAGGGAGCCATGGGCAGTGGTGATGCGATAAAGCCCGGACCCGAAAGGGTTTGGGAATGAAATATATAAAATTTTGAAGTTTGGGGAAAGACATTTTCCATGTATTTTCAATGTCTACATATTTCATAATACAAAGGGAAAATGACAAAACCGGCAGGATTTCGAGGGAGCCGAAGGTGATAAGTGGTTTAGGCCAAACTCTTCTCGATACCATACAGCAGCCACCACGTGTCCAGGACGAGGAGAGAGAAAACCACCCTCATCAGGCGTTAACACCAGTACAAAAGAGGTGCCCGAAATGGATCACCACCGTTGGATCTAGGACTCCCAGATCAACAGTGGAGATTTGTTATCACTGCAAGGGCAGACCCAAGAGGAGAATAAGCCATATCTAAGGATTTTTTAAGTTGGAAAGGAACAACTTGGTGGGATTTTTACAGTGTTGTTGTGTTTTTCTATGTTTAATAGAAAAACTGTCAGTCTAAATGTTTAAAAAATAGCAAGGGCCCGAATAGCCATTCCAACACAGAACGGACAATGAAAATGGAAACAATAGGACCCAGCACGATGCAGCCATAACAAATAGAAGTGATCATGGAGCAGACAACACAGTTCACCCAAAAAAACAGAATGATCATGCGTAGCCAAAAGATCAGAATGCGGTTATTCTTCTGTCAGAAGAAGAAACCCCCAAGCCTATGCATGCCTAGTCATGGCATCAGGTTGTTAAAAAGACAAGAAGGATAGATTAATACATTCCGAGCCTCTAAGAGCTCATGAGCATTGTAAAAGGCCTATAAAAGGCCAGAAACTAAATGTAACAAGGGTTCAACTTATGGAGACTAATGAGACTTTGCTACTCAAGCTTCCCATCTTCATTCATTAGTAATACAAGCTTATTTTGTTGTTATATGTTCAATGCCCATTTTCTCTTCTGCTCTAAGCTTGCGCTTGAACATGATGTTCATGTTTCTGTTGTGCCTAATGCCAGAAAACTGTCATCTTATCTCTGCATTGATGAATTAGATTTGCAAGCTTCTTTGCTACCTGTAGCTAGCCATTCATATGTGGTCATATATGCATCTACTGGTACAGTCAGTATTCTCTTTTGCTACCTCTAGCTAGCCATTCATTTATGTTTATGTATGCATCTACCGGTATGGTCAGTATTCTCCATCCATTCATTGAATCTACAAACTATTGAGAATTAGTGGTCTAAAGCCTTGTAAGCTGAAGGTGTTCATGCATGTCTTGAGTAAAAACATAGTTGAAATGGTTATCTGGCTTGATCCAAACCATCATTTATTCCAATAGTTCAGAGAACAATATTGAAGATTATATGTTAACAGGCATCTCTGATCTACAACCTAGGAGAGTTCCCTGGATTGATAACAGAACCCATCCCAAAATTTACTAAAATAAATTATTTTAAATTCCATACACGACTCTGCCCTTCAAAAATCACTTGCACACGCGGGTCTAGCTATACCCAACCTGAGTATATAATTTGAAATATTAAAAAAATATAAAATCCCTATTTTATGGGAGAGGTTTATGGGTTACACCGGAAGCCCACCTATAGGATCTCGTGGCCTAACTATATCCCAATTGAAACAATTGTTTTGGGGTGATATAAATACACATCATGGGAAGGCCTAAGGGAAGAGAAAGACAGGATATTGATATTATATCCAATTTGTCCCTGGTCAAGTTTGATTTATCCTTATGCCTCTTGCACTCCTAGTTATAGGAAACGCTTGTTTCCTCATAAAGATGTCCATCTCCTTTATCTGGCATCTATGTGTATGCATTTCAAAGAGTATTGTTGAGGCTTGGGTTGTACATATCTAGAGGAAGGTTTCGCTTGGATCTGTGGTTGAATCAGGTTGTATTCTTCCACATTCTTTGCAGACACCAATAAAGAAGCTTTGTCTTGTTCCTGATGTGATGATCTTTATGATTTAACTCATGTTATGATCTAATTATGTATGATCTCATGTTTCATATCTATATGCTTATATGATCTAACATTCATATCTTGAACATGCTTTGAACTATTGTTAGTATATATGCTTTTCTGGAATGAGTTGCATGTTTTGAAGCATTGGAGGAACTAGAGGGTTTGTACCCTACGGGAACATCCTCAAACTTAGGACCTGCAGGTACTATCTCTTCATCCCACTTTAGTAGTTTAAGCTTTAGGACTTCTTGTTTGTTTTCTTCTTGTTGGTGTATTCCCTTCAATATGTTGGGGTTCTCAACCCAGACGCTAGGGTGTTTTATCCCATAACAAAGAGTAAGCTATAATATATAATGATGGGTGTCCATTACACAGTGGCCGTGAAAACTTGGAGAGGTCATCACCGTAATGACTTGGTGGGAATTTTCCTAGCCTGATTGTGTATTGCCATTGTGGCTTATGTTGGGCCTATACCTTCTTAGACCTCATGCCAATTGTAACTAGTGTTGGCACTATACAAGCACTCCCATTCTCACCTAAATGCCAGACAATGAGATCATTTTACTTTCAAATTTTCATTATAATAGATTTTTTCCCATATATATATATATATATATATATATATTATTATATAATATATTATATATATAAAGGGAATTCCAATTGTCTCCAATTCCATCAATGGTCTTCCTAGTGTTGAGAAACCAATAGCAACTAGATTAGGGTGATTTCCCTTTACTTTGATAACTACTTGTGAGACTCTTTTACTTAACTTTGATATATTTTTAGTTATATTCTTCTTTACTTGATTATATAGTGTTATTATTTTCAAACAACTACCAAACTATGAACATCTATGAGACAAGAGGACACAAAATGTAGGCTGCTAGCTAGGGCCAAAACCTCTCCTCTTGAGAGGAAAACCCACAAAAAAATTTCTCTTCTTATAGAATATTCAAATGACAAATTCCAAGACCTAAGGCCCAAGACAAAAACCCCCCATGATCAAGTCAATATCTCCTTTAGAGAACCTTCTCTTCCTCAAACTCAACCCAATTCAAACTACTTGAAAACTTTAGATTTCATCCTCTACTTCAGATTCTCGACCATTGCTATAGGTCTGTAATTTTTGGCCTCTACTGCAAAAACCCTAGCTTGCACATGTGAGAAAATGATTGTGAAATTTACATTCTCTCTCCTTTGCTTGGATTGATTCTTTCTTCTTGGAAATTTGGCTTGAAAACTTGATACTTATAGTATCAAAATTCAGCTTATTTGGAGGTTTGAAATTTATGTTTTTCTACAACAGAATGATGCCCTAACTCTCTACAAATGTGTGAGGATTTAATCCAAAACACTCCTCAAGAATTTCAACTTCTCTTATTTTACCTTTTCTAGCTCTTTAGACTTCTTTCCTTCTTGGATTGAACTTGTTCTCTCACATAATTGAATGTTTTGGATGTGTCTTCAAATGAGGTCAATTACCTCTTATATATAGACTTCCCCTACAGTTCAAACTATCATAATGAGCCGACATGTCCTTTCTTGTAGGTCGACTTGTTGATGGCTAGGTCGACTTGATCTTGGAGTGTTTTTATGACACAAATTGACTTACATAAATTCCTTTGACTTGATAAATGATGCCCAATAGGGTCTTTTAAATATTATAATGACTCTTTGACTTATTTGACTCAATGACAAATCTCTAGATGCACACAATGGGTGCTTGGCCTAAAACAAATTAGCCTAGAGCATGAAACCCATGCTATAAAAATAATAATAATATATTTGTTGGGCACGGAATCCCCCCAAGGCATGTTTTGGGGCTTAAAGCCCAAGTTTTGATCGAGTCTTCTTGTAAAAGCTCTGTGAATTGTGGGCGCGGGGCGCAAAATTGTAATAGAGTCAGAGGGTTGTCCACCCTAGTTTTTGTAATGTAATGTCGGCTGGATGGACCTACCCATGGTCCGCAGACCATGGAATTGTATAAATAGAGCGAGGCTCTAAGTGTATAAGATACTAATAGAAGATGGAATAGAAGATAGAGGAAGAGGAGAAGTCTAAGGGATTGAGTCGAAGTGTGTATGTGCGTCATAGAGTAGGAGAAGGCTCTACAGCTGAGTGTGCAGAGGCCAAGTAGTCCAGAGTTGAGTGCGCAGACCCCTGCAGCTAAGTGCGCAGGTCAGGTCGTGTCTATAACCGTTGGGAGAATCAATAAAGAGAAGTTTTACTATATCTCTATGTATCTTTCCTGGTTTAATGCATGATTGGATATAATTTGCAAGTATACTATTTATTTACTGTGTGAACCTGTATGAATGTTTTGTATAAGTTTTTATAACTTAAGACATTCAAGTAGGTGAAGGTAATTAACTGGTACTAGAGGATAATTAAGATCTCGGGTAATAGCGCAGAGCACAACACAGCCCCTCGTTAGGGCTACGCGAGGCAGTGTATCAGGTCGTGAGGAACGGGAAAGTGTGTGAAGTAACCTACACGCAGGAATAAACAGAGAACCAGTCGAACCTCTCAGACATCTCAAGGGTGAGGAAACCTGCTTCTAGCACCCTCCCATACTACTTCGGGTGAGACCTCAGCCTATGCTCCGTAGACTCTTACCGAAAGGGCTAGCAGTACAGGGATTTGTTTGGCTAATTAACTTAAAATTTGGGTCAAGCCCCAACAAGCCAACAAATGGTTCCATTGCCGGGACCAGGATCTGCATAGAGATGTCTGATGTCGTATCACTAGAATCCGACAAAGGGAGGAATTAAAGGTTGGTTGGATAGAAAGATTCACGAGTTCGTGGCACAGGAAAACAAGATTCTGTGACTATCAAAGTAAGAGTGGTTAGGCTGCTACTTGTATATGGAGATCCATGAAATTTTTTTTGCATCCTTCCCCACTAAATTGTACGAGTGGATCACAAACCTAGCAGATAGCCAAGGAGGGTGTAAACTCAATGAACCTATTGTGTGGACTCCAAAATTGGTGCAGAGACTAGAAGCATCAGAAGATAATATCACGCATGTTGCTGATCACTGGCTCAATCGAATCATAGGAGGATTCATCACCGAATTCGTGGTAGATACTTCAGTCAGCTATAGTGAGGCAAAACGATGCTTCATTAAGGGACCGCGAGGTAAGTACGTTAAATCTTGGAACACTTGGATTAAAATGCTATTATGTGAAAAATGAGTTATGCGAATAAATTGATGTTTGGGGCTACGCGGAGTGGGAGAATCTATAGAAACGAAGGCAGCAAAGAACTAGAAACTAGCCCCTTGATTTCACCTCCATGAGGGGGTGAATAAGAGCTTGCGAAGGTCTTGTCAAGAAGTGTGATCAATTTGATAAGGCAAAGAATTCCGTGTATACCACCCCCACCCACACCCCCACCAGTTTCACTGTCGTCACCCCCCATCTTCACCCATACCGCCTCCACCACCACCACGAAGCAGTATGGAAAGTGTGATAAAGCTACCATTGTTCATGGGAGTATGGAATGAAGATCCGGACCAGTTTTGGTTCATGATAAAAGTTGTATGGGAAGCACAGGGTGTCATAGATGATAATATAAAGAAGGCAATGTTGGTCAGCGCTCTGCAAGATTGCACACTGACTTGGTACATTAGGCATTCCAATGACAATTCAAATGCAGGGATTGTGGATATCCAAGCTGCACTAAACAAAGAATTTAGCAGGCCAAAGTTAGAGGCACAGTTGATCATTGTTCAAGGAAATCATAATGCTACCAAGTGAAACCCCATGGGAATTGGATCAAAGACTGAAGTGCACAATTCACAAAGCGAACATGACATTAACAGATGGGCAACACCACGAATGGTTTGTAGCATCATTACGTCGCATCTACGAACAGGTTGTCACAACAAAGGCTAACTACTCAGGCTGAGGTTTTGGAAGTCGCGATGAGATTTCATGAATCTCTGATACAAAATCCTAACTTGGGAGTTCACCAGATTCACACGCAGCTAAAAAACTTGTGCCTGGAGATGCAGAGTTTGAAACAAGACATGACAACCCACCCAGAGATGCATGATGAGGTATGGTGCATAAAATGCAAGGGCCAGGGGCACAACAAGGACCATTGCCTGGTGTTCAGTAATTACCTTGTGGGAGGAGGGCCAATGACAGTAAGACTGGAGGCACAAGCAGGACCAAGCACGGCACCTGCATTGTGGTGTGCGATTTGTCAGATATGAGGGAAGCATGCTACAAATAACTACCATCTATTATAGAAGTATACATAGAATTCACAGCAGTTGTTCTGTAATTTCTTTAGGTCAGTAGAACATGATGAATGCACCTATAGAAGTTATGAACTAATGATGGATCAAACTCCTACCTACAGAGTTCAAGCCGAAACACGGGCCCTCGATCAAAACACAGGAATGGCGCGCACCAGATTTTAGGGGCGCGAATAAGGTTGAAGTGGAGGGGGACCAGGAAGAGGTCACAGACAGCTGATATGTTACAATTGTGGAGGGTCGAGGCATTATGCCTATGATTGTATGAATCCATCATGACCATCGTGCATTTATTGTATGTTGTTTGATCATGAGATGGAGGATTGTCCCACACTGATAATGAGGTTGCATGATAAAGGAGCACTCCAACCTCCCCCGACTCAGAGCCTGCAAATGATGAGGTCGGAGCCACGCGAGCAAGACTCTAAAATAAATATTGTGCTCCAGAGTAGAATTACGACAGGAGATGAAAAATGAAAGCAACCTGAAGAATGTACCTGGGTGCACAAGGCTCCAACGAAGGAACCATAATTTGATTTGGAGCATGCTAAGGAGACATTCATGGAAGCTAAGAGGAACTTCGCTAATGCCTCCACTTCAGGAAGTAAAGATAGACTGGAGCCGGAAATGGACCCATCAATCCTCACTATGTTGTTGGACACATGCATGAAGTTGTTGCGCGACAGAAAGGCTGTAAGGGGGTTGAAAGAACTCATAACTAGATGCACTTGGACCACGATAGGAGAACCGTGCGTAGTCTGGAAGCTTGGGAAGCACACGACGTGAATAGGAAGGGAAATGATATTTGTTAGGCCCCTATACTACTAGTGTAACCCCTTATTGTTATTAGTACAATCCCCTTATTATATTGATGTACCCATGTAGTGCCCATATTGTTACTATTATGCCCCATAGAAGCCCACTATTGTTATTATTGTGCCCTTAAATTATTATTGTTATGTCAGCTCTGATTATATTATGACCCCTTAGACTCCTATATATAGAAAGGAGGTCTTTTCATTTGTATATCATCGAAAGAATTTTTCATTTATGTAATGTAAAGGAGGTTTCCCCCTCGAAGAGGCTGAATTCTAAGGCGTTGATCTACCTTTTCTATCTTTTTGTGAGTTGGTTCCATAACATTTGGTATCAGCGCTTTGGATTCTAGGGCTTTGCTACTCCAAATAGGTCATCGTGGAATTTTCACTGTAACTCTTTTTTTGCAACATTTCAAAAGCAAAAAAAAAACCCATGTGAGACGAAATCGTGTTGAACCTCGGGTCTGAATTTCAGATATTTTCACGCTATATTTGTGGAGATAAGATCTGAGGAAGTTGGTCTTTCTGTAGACTCCTGAATTACATTCCAAATAGATGACCTTGGGAAAATCGTCATAACTTTTGTTTTGAGCATCAGATTGAAATTGTGTAAGAAGTTACAGAAAGAAGACAGACTATAGTTTCTTGTGTATATTTTTTAGGCTTGAAGGTCAAAACGATGACACATGGTACTTCATGCAAGTTCACTCTTCTGAAAAGGCATATAATCAGGTTATCTTGGGAGATTGTGCATAACTCTTTCTTGGAAAATCTAAATTCGATCAGACTAGTGGCATTGGAATGAGGACATAGAGAGCTACTGCAAGTCCCAATTTAATAACTGGAAGAACTGAAATTACAGAGTTATAGTCATTCCAAGATCGAGCTCCTAAAATCAAGAAAAGGCGATATGAAGAAGCTTGATGGCAAGGATCCGATAAATTGGATACTTCAGATGGAGCAATATTTTGATCTACATGGTGTACCACCATTACAAAAGGTATGTATTGCATCTTCATATTTAGAACTGGATCAATTTTTATGGTATAAAGGGCTTCATTCTCGTAAACAACTTGTTACGTGGTCAATTCTCATGGAAGAAATGATAGCACATTATGAGGATACAAAGAGCAACACCTTCTTTAGAGCAACACCACAACAATTGGAAAGAGTAAAAGGGCGGGCTTTGTGACATAGTGGAAAGTAAAATTATGGAAACAAGGAAGTCTACCCCTCACAACTATAAAGATGGAAGTGTTGTTTCTCCTAGCCTTCCACAACCTACAAGGGTTACACTACAACAATTTGAAGAAAAAAGAGAAAAAGGGCTTTGTTACAATTGTGATAGTAAATACACTAAAGGTCATAAGGGTGCTAAGAAGAAATTACTTTACATAGAGTATGAAGAGGAGGAAGAAAAGGATCAGGAAACATCAAAAGAAGAGGATATACACCAACACCGAACCCTAGAGAAAGAATAAATGAATCAAACCATATCTTGTAAAGCATTGGCAAGAATTACCACTCCTCAAACTCTCAAGATAGAAGGACATATCAAGAAGAGAAAGGTGCAAGAAGTGAAATATCACATCGATGAAGAAGAAATGAATCCAACCATATCTTGTAATTCATTGGTCGGAATTACCACTCCTCAAACTATCAAGATAGAAGGACATATCAAGAAGAAAAATGTTCAAGAAGTGAAAGATCACATCGAGAATCAAGAAATGGATCTGACCATATCTTGTAAAGGATTGGAAGAAATTACCACTCCTCAAACTCTAAAGATAGAAGGGCATATCAAGAAGAAAAAGGTTCAAGCAATGAAGGATCACATCGAGCATCAACAAGTTCCCCAACTTTTAAAGGATAACACCACTTTGGTGCAAAATCGAACGAAACAACAGGTAGATCAACATCGTAGTGAAAAATGTTTTGATGTAGGTGATTGGGTATTTTTACTGCTACATCTCAAGCAAGCTATTTATGA
>APFE031030880.1:7583-25099 GCA_000404065.3 Pinus taeda
GAGAACCTCCCCTCACAGCTGAAGTATTTCATGATCAATTTCATGAGTGGAGCATACTCATCTTTCAAGTATCTGAAGGGAAAGACTCTTGCAAGCTGACTCAAGAATCTGGCCTTAATGTAAGGCTCATAGTGTTTCCTATCCACCTTCTTCTTCTTATGCCACTCTTCTCCAACATTTGGTATGCCTGTTGCCACTGAGATAGTTTCAGGTGTCAATGTGAAGGTGACCCCGACCAAGATAGAATGACCTCCATGTAGGTGAAGCACAAAAAGACGGGCCAACTCATGATGAACTCTAACATTAGCTACCCTTTGAAAAAATTCAAAACATGCTAGGTGTTGGAAACATGACATGGCAAGAGGGCTTGCTTGTAATTCAGTGAGGGTAGTGAGCTCATCCCTAACATGTTTTCCACTCTTGTTATGTCTCCTGGGAGCCTTCTCTTCCGAGGATGAGTCACTTTGTGTCTCCATCTCATACTCTGACGAATGTTGTGATGCCATGACTACTGTGTGAACTGTAATTAGGCTGCTCTTTGATGATGGTGTGAAGCTGGGTGCTCTTGTGATATCTGGCACCAAGGGGAACAATGAAACAGGGAGTATTAGGACGGGAGTAATGTGATGGGAATAGGGCTTATGGGGAGAAGTTTGTTTAGGGATATGGAGGGGGTTTCGGTATTTTGATAGGGTAGAGTTTGGGGTGTTATGTTGACCAAAGAGTGGAGAAATAGGGGAAAGGGTTTGGTAGTGTTTTAGGGTAGGGATAATAGGAAAAATGAGGAAGGGAGGATAGGAAAAAATGATAGGTGAGGGAAAAATGGTGGGTGAAAATGGAACCTTGGCCTCAATACCTCAATCATGAAACCCTAGCCATATGGATTTTGGTGTTTTCTTGTGGTTGATTTTATGAATTTGGTTGCATTCAGACATTGCCATAAACCACCATATCATTTATAAATTTTGATGAACAAGTCATGTCATAGAGCCTACCTTTCAATTTGATGGGCTTCACAAAAATTTTGAGGTGATTTAGCACTGTTTCAGCCCTTGTTCTGTGTGCGCAGCGCGCAAAACCTAGTGCGCCACGCCTTGGGTGTGCACCACGTCCATTGAAAACTTGAACTGAGGGCTGGCTCTATGTGCGCCGTGCCCTCTGTGTGCGTTGTAGCCCTGTGTATATGCGTCGCGCTCGTTGAAACTACCTCCAACTTGCTCGAAACACACACTATGCACTCAAAACACTTTGCAACGTTTCTCTAAGGCTTGGATTAGCACAATGACTTTGTTTTTTATGAAAACTTGTATATAAAGCCTTGGAAGTGATGGGTTCAATTTTTGCTTCTTTAAAAACCCATTTTTCTATTGTTATGTTTTGACACTTTTTCACTGACTTTAAAGCACACTGATTTTCACTTTCCCTTTGAAATTTTAGCTCCAGTGATGAAATTTTTGGCACTCTTTACAGGGATTGCACGACAGGACATTTGGACACGGAAACCATGATTGCATCTGAAGAAATCAACTGGAGACTTTTTTTAAAATTTTATCACAAATGGCATTGTTTGACTTTTCTTCAAAATAGAGTTTTGAAGATCAGTCGAAGTCTATCCACATGACGATGAAGCTCTCTGAATCATAAATATGTAAGGGCCTCACTCTGGCCTGCATGGCTTTGTTTGAAGACCTAATTGATGAATCTCTAGACCTAACTATTGAAAAATGACTTTTTTCCTTTAAAGGACCATACCTTGACTGTCATGGACTTTGGTGATTATTGACATCAGACTAGAGCCAGCAGGAGCTAGACATGAGGGGGAATGATTAGCATGACCGTCTCTGTCAGATTATGGCATGCGCCTAGCGGAATGTAGCTGGGTGAATGGAGCAGGACACCTTAAAATGAAATGCATAAAGAGTTTTGATCTCTGACGGAGGACTGACCAGACTGACTCTAACAATGCTCTCGCATTTCTATTTTTCCTGTGATTTAGAATTCGTATGCAGGTAATTTACGAATTCTAAATCATAGGAAAAATAAAAATGTGAGAGCATAACACATAAAACACATATACACAGAGATTTTCCACTGGATCCCAAAACCAAGACTACCAGCTTGATTTTTCATTATTTTCCTTTTAATGTTACAATACATATTTATTCATTCCGAAGCATCCAATACCATGGACCGAAAACCATCGCGTCCAAAACCATGGACCGAAAACCATAGGTAGGTTCGCCCAACCTAATATAGGGTCCAAAAAAAATTTTCTCGGGGCACTGCCCCCGACCCCATAGAGGAGGGCTACCCACCCCCCTCAAACCTCCCGGACAGGGGGGGCTACCACCCCCCTTGTGAACCCCCCACTACGCAATCGGTGCAATGAATGGGGGGCTCCACCCCCCCTCTAACCCCCTGGTTCACTACGTAGGTTAGTCGTGGAAAGAATATAACACAACCCAAAAAAATCAGCTGTGCACACCACCAGTTCCTTCTTCTGCTGGACAAAGTATTCCTTCGATGCAGTTCCCGCTGTCAAAAAGTGGATTATGTCTTCAAAGTGTCTATCCGCTATGCAAACAGTAAAGAGATGTGCGTTAGGTAATCCTTCCTCCAAACTAGTATGTTCCTCTCCCGTCTCCATATGTGACAAGTGATCCGGTCCCACGTTCAGGTGTCCAGGCTTCACCACGACCTAAAAGTCATATTCTTGGAACAATAGGAGCCACCTGCATATTCACCCCCCAACATAGCCCTGTTGACCAAGTATTTTAGTGCATAATGGTCTGTATACATCTTGAAATGTCCCCCTAACAAATAGTGTCGGTATTTTTGGAGCACGTACACCATAGCCAACCCCTTGAGTTCAGTTGTGGAATAGTTCTTTTCTACTTTAGACAACCTGCGACTTGCGAATGGATAGGGTGATCCAAGCCCTCTCCACATTCTTGTGTCAATACCACACCCAATGCTATACATGACACGTCAACATGGACATGAAACTCCACATCCCATTTTGGGAAGACCAAGATTGGGGCAGAGGCCAATTTCTCTTTTAGTACATCAAAGCTCTTCATGTAATCATCCTTCTAGTAGAATATGACATCCTTTTTCAATAGCTTCTCCATTGGCACAGTGATCTAGGCATATCTTTTGATGAACTTCCTATAGTACCCCATATGTCCCAGGGTAGCGGGCAATTGTTTAACACCTCGCGGTGCTTCTAAATTTAGAATTACTATAATCTTTGCAAGGTCTACCATTAGTCCCTGTATGCAGACCACATGTCCCAACAGGTTCCCAAAGGGAACAAGGAACATACACTTTTTGAGGTTCAACATGATTTGGTGTCATCGACAAGTATCCAACATCAATAGTAAGCTCGCTACATGGTGCTTAACCAATCCAAATATAGTCCAATCATCCAAATAGACCTCCAAGAAATTGTGGATATACTCTTTGAATGCTGCAAAAACTATGCGCGAAAAGATGGCTGACATGTTCTTCAACCCAAATGACATAACGATGTATTGAAAGAAACCCCACTCAGTCGTGAAGGTGGCCTTGCTCCTATCTTTTGGTGTGATTTTTATCTGATGGTACCTTGAGAATCCATTAGTCAAAGAATATGATTCTTGCCTACCAACATTTTCTAATACTTCATCTGTAAACGGACTCGGGAATGGGTCATGCACACAGGCATCATTCAATTTCCTGAGGTCTAGGCATATTCTTATCTCACCCTTCTACTTTTTCTCCTACACTATCACAGGGCTTACCCAGTCAGATTCTTCCACTGGCTCAATGATTCTGGCTGTGAGCATTTTGTCTAGTTCTACGCAGACCTTTTCCTTGTACTTTGGATTCAAGAAGTAAGGCCTCTACTTAACCGGCTTCGCGTTGGGTTTTATGGTGATCTTCATTGTCCATAAATCACCAATGATCGCCTTTAAGTCTGCGATCTTGGTCGGTAGCAAGTCCTAGTACTTGTGGAGTAACTTAGCGACCTTACATTGTGGCGTTATCCCAGTAGTCGCCGAGCATTGCATACCTTGGTTCAGCCTCTGCACCAATGTTTACCTTCTTTGTCTTTCTGACGCGGTTATGTCAGGGTCTTCAATCACTGGCCCTTGAACCTCGTGATAGCTTTCATTTTCTAGAATGTTAAATTTTCACAGATCTTCGTTGTCTTCTTCAATATTTACATTGTAACACTCCAGTGCATAACTTAGCTGGGTCACCCATTCAGGCTGAAGCGCTTCCATTGGTTCCTGGGGTATTTTAAAGATAGCTGCTTTTACTGCTTGTAGCATCATCAACAATATCCCACCAACGATCCTCAAACGTGAAGGTTAACAGGAATCCCTCGCACAAGATATCCCATTCGTTCGTTCCATGGCGGAGCTCTGTCTCTATATACCAAGTCATGGGTATAATATCCAGGGTATGACATAACAAGTTCACCCACTCAGGTTGTGGCTCTTCCCCATAGACCTTGTTCATTTCGTGAGGTCTGCATGTGGATCATCCCATCCATCATACTTGTCTTTTAACCACATCTGAGGCTTCCCAAACCGCATGCACATCATCCTTCTACATTCGCGTCAGTCCTTAAAAACTCTTTGGTGCATACCCCACCATCTTGTGGGGGTAGTGCATAGTACCAATTTCAAAGCATCAAAGCATTGATGTTCCAACACTTCTCATTCAAATATTTTCAGGAAGTCATCCACCTTTCTTAACCCATCATATGTAGGTAGATCTCTTACCTCTGTTTCTATGCAGCGCATCGACATCATCATCATGTTACAGTTGAGCGTGGTTACCTCATGTAACCGGTTCTACTATCGTTCTATTTCCTCATATGAATCTGATG
This sequence comes from Pinus taeda, assembly GCA_000404065.3. NCBI lineage: Eukaryota > Viridiplantae > Streptophyta > Pinopsida > Pinales > Pinaceae > Pinus > Pinus taeda. Next base: position 12,463 of record APFE031030880.1, read on the forward strand.
TGCAGGAGATTTCATGCTCCCATGAGATTCAGCCATCTGCGGTTGGATTTACCAAGTCTTCTCTTGCATGGTTATCTTGTAGATGTAGTGCAAGTCATCATCACTATCATAGTCGTGCACTAGCTCCGTGTAGCACGATCCTTCTGTAGGGTCTGAAGGGACCACTACGTGAAGAGACTTTTTCTCAAAAATCATCTTGCACTTCTTCAGATTTATCACCCCATTCATGTCAGTGGCCCAATCTATTCCTAATAGTGCAGGGTAGGGATTACTATCATCAACGATCTCTATTACTTTGAAATCTGCTAGCACGCTTGCTTCTTCAATATCTACTATGATTCCCTGCAATATCCCCATAGGTAAGATCTTTTGTTGGTTTTCCATTCACGGTTTGATAGGAGATCATTGCAGTGTAGGCCTTCCCATGTGCTCCCATGTCTGCTACGGCAGGACGTTCACGTCCGATCCTAGATCTAGAATTACTTGGTCCATCTCATATCCCCCAATCTGTGCAATCAATCTCATCTCCCTTCCTGTTCGCGTTGTGTGCTTTCTAAGCTTCTGGACTACACACTGTTCTCCTTGCATGGTCCCAACACATCTATTTATGAGTTCTTGTAGCCCCTTTACAGCCTTGTTGTCATGCAATAGCTTCATGCATGTCTCCAAGAACATAGTGAGCATTGATGGGTCTATTTCCGGCACTAGCCTGGCTTTAATTCCTGAAGTGGAGGCATCAACGAAGCTCCTCTTAGCTTCCATAAAGGGCTCCTTAGTGTGCTCCAAATAAAATTTTGGTTCCTTTGTTGGAGCCTTCTGAACCCAGGTACTTTCTTCAGGTTGCTTGCCTTTGTCATCCCCTGTCATAGTTCCACTCCGGAGCACAATATTTACATTAGGGTCTTCCTCGCACGGCTCAAACCTCATCATTTGTAGGTTCTGAGTCAGGGGAGGTTGGAGTGCTCCCTTATTTCACAACCTCGCTATCAGTGTGGGGCGATCCTCCATCTCATGATCAAACAACATACAATACAAGCATGATGGTCATGTTGGATTCGTACAATCATAGGCATAGTGCCCTGACCCTTTACAATTGTAACATATTAGCTGTCTATGACCTCTTCCTAGCCCCCCTCCACCTCGGCCTCATCTGTGCCCCTAAAATCTGGTGCGCACCATTCTTGCGTTCTGGTCAAGGGGCTGTGTTTCGACCTGAACCCTATAGGTAGGGGTACAATCCATCATCAACTCATAACTTCTACAGGTGTGCTCATCATGTCCCACTGATCTACAAAAATTATAGAACAACTCTTATAAATTTTGCATGTATTTCTGTAATAAATGACAATTATCTATAGCATGCTTTCCTCCTATCTGATAAATCACACACCATAATGCAGGCGTCGTGCTCGGTCTTGCTTGTGCCTTCGGTCTCAATGGTTGATGAGCCCCAGAAATGGGTAACTATATGGGCTCATTTTTCCTATTTTTTCCATTTAATCCACCATTCTCCATAGTTTTGTGCATGTTTTTGAATATATTTATGTTAATTGAGTGAATGGGGATAGTCACTTTACCACAAAGTCTAATGAGTGTTTATTGCAGAGTTTTGGACATTTTTGGACCAAGACCAGGAATTTATGAGCATATTGACAACTAAAACTCGAAGAAACCAGACTAAGGACTTATGGAAAGGGTGTCTCCTGCATTGATGACCCCTTCCTCGAGTTATCCACTAGTAGCTCAGAGTTCAAAGGCCACCACATCGATGATTACAAGGGCAGTTGAGTAGGTCTAGTGAAGTTGCTATTATCTGCAGTTTTAGGCAGGTGAGTTCCTAAAGTTTAGGAGGAATGTTGGGAGTCCTCACTTGTGTAAATAAGAAGGCCTCAGGCCTCAGTAGGTTAGCTATTGAACAATCTATTTTTTCACTTTAGTATAGCCCGGTATTCAGCTCATTTTCGAGCTCTTTCTGTAGATAGTTTTGTGATGTGATTATTATTTTTTGATCAATGAAGATGAATCCAACCTTGAACTAACACTTATATTTATACGGGGGCTGTAGCTCTTGGGGTTGGGCCCAACCCAAGTGCCCAACACCTCATGGGCAGAATGTTTTTTTCTTGCATTCATGAAATAATTTCTGTTGTTTAGATTAAATCTTGCTTCGTTACTTAGGTTGTTTTTGATGATTAGAATAGTTGTTCTAGTTTCAAGTTGATTTGATAGTTTGCTGCAATAATAGAAGAAGATGCACAAAAAGGCTACCAAGCAGGCCTTGATCTCCTTTCTCTCTCTGTGGGACCATGATTTGAGACCAAGGCACTCTTGCTGCCACCAAAACACTATTTTTGCTTTCCAATGCAATTGCTAGTGAGATATTTTGAGTTGGAGAAGTTAATGTTAGTTGTATTTACATGCTTAGATCTATTCTTGTTCAATTTCCATGGATTTCTTGCATAATTTCCTGTCCATAAAGTCTTGTTCAACACTTTTTTGGTTTTTAGGTCAGAATTAGGTTAAAATAGGTAAAACTCTATTTTTTAATTCTCCTTGAATCAATTTTCAGAAGTAGGTGTGTAGCTCACTTGAATACCATTCCAGCTTATCATCCTTTCATCACCCAACCTGCTCCAGTCCATCTCTCAAGGTTTTCTCCACTCATTCGACATACTTTCCCAAATTGCCCTAAATTCTACATTCGTGTGCAAAATTGCTTCCTTGAACTTTTGAACAAATCCAACCATCTCTTTTATGTTTGAAATTCATTGACAGAGTCCTAGACCCTCCAACACCTTCATCCAACCTTCATTTTCTTTTTCCCACCATTTCTTCTCCTCCAAACCTTCAAAAATCACTTTTGGCCTCCTCTTGTAGAACTTCCTGTAGAATTTCATGTAGATCCCCTGGAGACTTCCTGTAGAAGTTCATGTGATCACTTTTTTGAAGTCTGATTGAATTGGAGATCTCCAGAAGGGTGCTAGGGACTCCTTAGGTCCTCTCCACACCTTCCTCATCATATGCAACAACCAACTCCATCTCCCTTCGCCACCAAACCTCTGCACAATCACAAATAGTTAAAACACAAACATAATAATTCTGCATAAAATTGCTCAAAAGTACAAAAAGATGGTTCTTCCACATTTTCCTTTAGAATTAGCTTAAGTACATGCATTTTACCTTGAATTAGTCCATGACATCCATTTCAGTAATTTCGACTCTTTTTCTGGCAAAAGTAGGGTTAGTGGGTACAACTAGGGTTTGCTAGGGTTTGCATTTCCTTTTAGTTTGCATCTTATTTCTGCAAGTAGAATAGCCTCCTTTGAGTTAAATTTCTTCCATCACAGCTAAAAACTTCTTCCAAGAACTCATAGAAGTTGGCTTAAGCTCCTAGCAAACTTGTGCCAACTGATCAAGTGATAGCTTGCAGTAAGAGCTAGTACTTGTGCATACAACACCATCGCTTCCAAGTTTGTTACGAACTACTGGGTTGATAAAAGTAAAGTAAGGAGTCCTAGGATTTGTAGCATCATTGTTGCAATATTGGAGCTCACCATCTTTTTGGCACCAGTGCCAGGGAAGCGTCAGAGTATTTTGTGATTACTATTTTTTTTCTATTTTCTACTGCAACCTTCTTGTAAGTAGTTTATTTTAGCAAGAGTAGAGTAGTTGTTTCATTTCAATTCTGCAATTTCAATTTTTCCACAGTAGATTAGACATTTGTTGCTTTCATTTCAATTCCACAATTTCAATTCTGCAAAAGTAGACTAGACATTTCCTGCTTTCATTTCAATTCCACAATTTCATTTCAGCAAGCATAGATTAGCTATTTCCTGCTTTCATTTCAATTCTGCAATTTCATTTCAGCAAAATAGATTAGTCCTTTCCTTCTTTCATTTCAATTCTACAATTTCATTTCAGAAAAATAGATTAGTCCTTTCCTGCTTTCATTTCAATTCTGCAATTTCATTTCAGCAAAATAAATTAGTCCTTTCCTGCTTTTATTCCAATTCTGCATTTTCATTTCAGCAAGACAGACTTTAGTTAGTTGCAATTTTCTGTTTAATCTATCTAGTTTTGTAGGTACAAGTAGAAAAATAAACACAAAAATTCAAAAAAGAGACCTCCTTTCATGCCTCGTAGGAGTAGAGCTAATCCAGAAAAATGTTTTTCCAACACCCCCACTGCTTCATACATCCAACCTTCTCTCTTCTTTGGTGGCTACAATCAAGAAACACCCTTAGGTAACAACTAGACATATTTGAAGAACCTATAGGGGAAGAAGAAGAAGAAAACATTCCTCTGGAGCCCATGGGTGAAAACAGAAATGTTGGGAGTAGTACCTTTTCTCCCAACTCATCCCTTAGAGGTTAATGTGAAAATATATTGCAAGATTTCAAGAGCGAGATGATGTAGATACTTACCATGCATATCAAAAGAATACAAGAGGAAGTAGAGAGGGCTTTGGCCATCTTTTGTCCTAGGTGCACTAGAAAGCATCCTAGGAACGAATGTCCATTTCACTCCATAGAAGTGTGTTTTGTCTGTGAAGAATACCATCCAACAAATCAGTGCCCTTCCTTACCCGGATTTAAAGCTATGTACCAAGGGGCTGAAGGAGCCACTGAACGACTCTACTTCATGAACCAAAGGAGGCCACATGGACCCAGACCTTACCAACAGGGAATGCAAGGGACATCCCAGACTTATTACAACCCCAATCAAGTCACTCCCATGCCTTCGTGGGGCTCCCTGCTCATACTTCTTGGTCCACACCCCCTCCTTGGTCGTATCCATCTCAATACCATACTCAACCTCCTACTCATTCGTTTCATTGTCATGCTCAACCACAACCTTAGTGGAATGCACCTCATTAGGGATGGAGGCCCCAATACAACTCTCCTCCCGCTCTTTTGCATCCACCACTTGCTCGTCCTCCAAGACAACCCCAAATACCTACTCAACCGAACTTGAACCCCAATAACAGACATGCCCAAGAGGTATATACTGGAGAAACAACATGCCCTACCTATGTTGTGGAGATTTAGGAGATCAGCCTACGATCTGGGAAGGTCCTCCCAGACAACCAACCTCCTCCTAAGGGGGATGAGGAAGAGAAACACGAAAGTGAACCACCAGCCATTCCACCTTTTCCTGAGAGATTAACTGGAACCACACAACCGACCCCAGAAGAAACTGAAATTCTGGGAGAACTAAAATAGTTATGTGTAAAAATACCACTTCTCCAAGCCATAAAAGATGTACCAATATACAACAAGTTGATCAAAGAGAAGTGTTTTAGGCACATAGGCAGGCGCAAGAGAGATGCCCCAACTATCAATGTCATAGGACAACTATCCAACCTAATGTTGGGATAGGTGATCTATCCAAAATATCTAGACCCTGGGAGTCCTGTAGTCGATGTCCACATCAATGGCACCATAATCCCCCACACCTTGATTTATCTAGGGGTTTCCATTAACGTAATGACCAGGGACACTATGCTCAAACTCAACCTTCAGGGTTCCCTAAGGAAGGCCTCAACAGTACTGTAGTTGGCAGATCGCTCCACTCTGACTCCTGAGGGGATTGTGGAAGATGTCATGGTCTCCAGTGATTGTTGGGAGTACCCTACTGAATTCTTGGTTCTTTAGCCAAAGGAAAAGCTCACTGGGTATCCTCTCATCCTAGGAAGGCCTTGGTTAGCCACTGTAGATGCTTACATTAGTTGTCGAGCTGGGAGCATGACCAACAAGAATGGGAAGATGTCTAAGCAACTAGTCCTATATCCTCCTGCCCAACCTCCGCTAGAACATGACTTACCTCTCTAGTTGGAGGAGGAAGATGAGGATGAAGACTACTCTGCACCATTGTGCATAGTGGAAGCTACCAAGGGGGGTCCTCAAACCGAGGATGATCTTATTGAGGATTTGATTCAAAATCCACCCCCGAGTGAGTTTCCATTAGAAGAGTTGGTGGAAGAAACCCAAGCCAATGCTTCAGTTGATCTTTGTGTGGCTGATCCGACGTCTCTTTGAGTTAAGTATGTGGAATTTTTCCCAGAAAGAACCTTGAGGATCAACTCAGCCCTATCCACCTCTCAGGAGAAATAACTATGTAGCTTATTGAGCAGCCATTTGGATGCTTTTGCTTGGATCTATAAGGAGATGAAGGGAGTCCACTCTTTAGTCTGTACTCATCACATTTACATTAAAGAGGATTGTAAACTAGTTAGGTAGCCTCAAAGGAGGATGAATCCAGCCCTTAAGGACATTGTCAAAGAAGAACTACAAAAGTTACTAGATGCATGATTCATCTACCCCATCTCTGACGGCGAATGTGTTTCTCCTTTGGTGCTAGTGCCAAAGAAAAATGGGAAGTGGAGAATCTGTGTCGATAATCGAGAGCTTAACAAGGCCACCAAGAAGGACCATTTCCCTTTGCCTTCATAGATCAAGTGTTAGATGGCCTGGTAGGGAAAAAGTTCTTTTCCTTCCTAGATGGGTTTAGCGGGTACAACCATATCCAAATCAGCCTAGAGGACCAAGATAAGACCACTTTCACTTGTCCATGGGGTACCTTTGCCTACTGGGTCCTTCCTTTTGGGTTGTGCAATGCTCCCGCAACTTTCTAGAGAGCAGCAATGAGCATATCTGCTGAGCTAGTTCATGATTCAGTGGAAATATATATGGATGACTTTACCTCTTATGGTTCTAACTTCCAAGAAGCATTGACTAACCTGAGAAAAAATTTAGCCAAGTATATTGAAATGAATCTGTCCCTCAGTCCTGATAAATGTGAGTTCCTAATGACTGAAGGGACCGTGCTAGGTCATACAATTTCTCAGCAAGGATTACAGGTGGATCCCAACAAGATTGCTATCATCCAAAGGGTCCCACCTCCTCAAAAGGTAAGAGATGTTCAGAGTTTTCTAGGCTTAGTAGGGTATTATAGAAGATTCATTAAGGATTTTGACAAGCTAGCCTCTCCATTGTTTGGTCTTTTGGGAAAAGATGCTGAGTTCATGTAAATTGACAACTGTCAAGAGGCTCTCGATGCTTTGAAAGGTAAGCTGGTAATTGCCCCAATCTTGAGAGGTCCAAAATGGGACCTACCTTTCCACATTCATACAGATGCCTCAAACAAAGCTATAGGAGCAGCCCTAGGACAAGTTGAAGAGAAGATACCGTATGCCATATATTTTGTCAGTAAAAACCTGTCCAAGGCAGAATTAAACTACACTGTAATTGAAAAAGAGCTCCTAGTTGTAGTCCATTCCCTAAACAAGTTCAGAAACTACATCACTGGCTATCAAACATTCGTACATACTCATCATGCTGCAATTAGGTATTTGATGAATAAACCTAATGTAAATGCTCATATCATTAGATGGTTACTTTTATTGCAGCAATTTGATTTGACCATTGTTGAAAAGCTAGGTAAGGAAAATGTTGTTACTGATTTTCTGTTTAGACTAGATCTGCCTGCAGGTGAAGAAGCGATGGTGGATGATCAAATGCCTGATGAACACCTATTTTATATTTTAGTACTCTCTCCATGGTTTGCTGATATAACAAATTATTTGGTTTCAACACAGTTTCCTCCACACTTGTCCTCAAAAGAGAAGAGTAAGATCGTGAAGAAAAGTGCCCCATTCACTTGGATTAGGGGAAATATTTTTAAACTTGGCCTGAAACAGATTTTGAGGTGATGTGTCAGGGAGGAGGAAGTTTTCGACATCCTCCTAACCTGTCATGATGGGCCTTGTGGGGGCCACTTTGCAGCGAAGAGGACTGCCTTCAAAATTTTGCAGGCAGGGTACTATTGTCCCACTCTTCATTAAGATGCCAGGAGATGCATCGGCCAATGTGATCGATGTCAAGGGATGGGGAAACCTACTCCAAAGGATGAGATGCCCCTGCAACCTCAAGTGACTTTTGAGCCATTTGAGAAATGGGGCATGGAATTTGTAGGTCCTATCAACCCTCCTTCAAAACAGAAGTGTTACATCATTGTGTGCACAGATTACCTAACAAAGTGGGAAGAAACAAAAGCAATCAAAGCAGCAATAGAAGAAAAATTAGCTGAGTTTTTGAGGGAAAATATCTTCTACAAGTTTGGCTATCTGAGAGAATTAGTCACAAATCAAGGAAGTTAGTTTACCTCTAATCTGATCGAAGACCTGCTCACACATCACAAGATTAAGCATAGAACTTCCACCCCTTATCATCCATAATCAAATGGATAGGTGGAAGTCACTAATAGAGCTTTGGAAGGGATTTTGACTAAGGTAGTGAGCAACAACAGAAAGGATTGGGCAAACCGATTGGTTGAGGCCACCAAGGCTTATAACACTACTTGGAGAACTACCACAAGTTTCACACCCTATGAGCTGGTCTATGGGAAGAAGGCTTTGCTGTCCATAGAATTTGAATATAACACATTAAGGCTGGCAGCTCAGCTGGACCTAGACCTCAGCCATGCACAAAAAGAAAGATTACTTTAGCTAAATGGATTAGATGAATAGAGAATGCAGGCCCTTCTCCACTTAGAGGTAGTCCAGCTTCAAAGAAAAATATGGCATGACCAACACCTCAAAGAGAAACAATGTCAGCCGAGAGATTGGGCGTTGCTGTACGATTCAAGGTACAAATATTTCAAGGGCAAGCTGAGGACCAGATGGCTGGGACCATATATAGTAGAAAAATGCAATGACAATGGTTCAGTCCTTATCCAGACCATTGATGAAGAAGCCATCCTCATGCTTGTCAATGGGCATCGATTGAAGATCTACAGGAAGCCCCTTTCCAAGCAAGAGTTCATTGAGACTCTGGGTAAATCAGTGTTGGTAGTGGAGCAGGTCCCTGTCTCCACTCCACCCACACCTTGAAACAAAAAAAAAGGAAGAAAAAAAAAAGAAAAGAAAAAAATAGAAAAAATAGAAAAAAATAGAGAAAAAAGAAAATGGAATAAAAGATCCCTGGGTGAAAACCTCTTAGAGGCGCCCAGGGTAGACAGTGAGGGTGAAAACCTCCTGGAGGCACCCTAGCTATCTAAAAAAAAAAAAAGGAAAAGAAAAAGAAAAAAGAGAAATATAACTTCTTTTGAATAAATTGCAAGTTGCAAGAAGGTCATTATAGGTTGCAGGAGGGTCACACCAGAGGAAGGGAGATGGCCAAGCTGCATGCACCCTTCATAGTCCATCACCCCATCACTGTTATCCTTTCCCAAGTTTTGGTCTTATTTGTTTTGAAATTTCGCATCCTACAGGAAACTCTGTGTTTTCTACATGAGGATCCTGTAGAAATTACATGAAGGCCAAAATCCATTTTAAAATAGAACCCAAGGGTTGGAAATTTGTCTAGTAGCCCTATGAAACTCTTTACCACCATCCATCTTCCCATTTTGCCATTCCATCCCTATACACCTACATCTCCACTCGTTTTTTGTGTCCCTGCACAACCACATACATAAATTCTATTTCTGTCGTCCCGCAAACACAAAACAAAAAGAAGAATGATGAAAAATAAAGGCAACAACATTTTTACTCATCCCTATGTGATACCCTCCAACTGTGATTTCTTTTTAGTTGATACCTTCTTCAACAGTTTTAGCCCTACTCAAATATTAGCTTGAATTTCAGAAGGAGAAGCAGCTATAGGAAATCCTACAGGATTCCTGTAGCAGCTGATCCCTTTGAAAAACATACTCCAGAGACAGGGTCAGTGAAGTAGGACGTATGAAGCATGCAAGGAGCAATGTTTGAATAGGAGATCATCAGCAAAAAGCTCAAGGCCAAGAATGCAGAGCGCAAGTAGCAACAACAACAAGGAAACAAAGTGCCAAAATCCGAAATATGCATAACACAATAGCGATTGAGTAGGTAAGTGCCTAAACCTATTCCTCGATTGCATGAGTAATATTTCAAAACTACATGAACTATGGGAATGATCAATTACATGGAATCAGTGGCTAGCTAATTGGCCACCCTCGTTCAGTTCACACACCTTCGTGGAATTCAGTTGAGCCACATCCAAATTCAAACTGTTGATCAGATACGTAGTCAGCATGTGCGGCATGTCAACTCGGGAAGAAGGCATTTGAAACTAGTATTGGTGGCAACATATAACGAGAGTAAGGGAGGTGATGGCAGTCAGGCGGCATGAGGAACCATAATGAAACTAGTGTCGGACCAACAGTCTGGATAGGGTTAATGTACCCATCTGGCCAGCTCATCTCTTCACTGTGAATTATGCCAACAGTTAAGTACAGTTCACTCCAAGCCTCCACCACCCTTTTGGTTCATTTGCATGTTACGAACCTCTCGACTACAGTGTTCATCTACCACCTTCAGAGTAGCAAACTAGTCATCCTCTGCCAGTTTCCTACCAGTTTTTTCGAAACCATCCTGCCTATCGGGCTCTACAGGAGCCCCGCTAAATTCTACAGAAGTCGGAAAATTTCTACAGGAAAGGCAGAGAATAGCCAGCAGAAGGAAAACCCAGGATTTTTTTCAAAATTCGAGCTTAAAATGAGGTAGGCTTGCGAAGCCTCCTTGCATATGAACTATTTATATAAGGTGGTGGGTTAAAAACATAGCATTGGATTGAAAGAAAGGAGAATGAAGTTTAAAAGTTTGCTTGCATATTTTCCCTAAGTTCTACACAATTGCCTATTTTCTTCTCTGCATTCAAAGTCTGTCTTCTTCTTTCTCATATTCTACTGTAAAGAAAACAATTGCAATCGTAGAAACCAACGTATGTGAAAAAAATCGAATTTGCATATCTGTTTACTCTCTAAGGAAAACCCTGTGTTTTATCAAAAAAATATTTTCTTTCCAAAAGAAGAAAATCAAATTCAGGATAAGAGCAGTTTGAAACAAGGGAAATATTGCAATTTGATGTTGTGAGAAGGAGCACACGGAAATTCCTCCTACAGTTCAGAGAAAAAAAACAAAACTTAGTTGTCCGTCCGTCTCTGATTTTTGAAATCGCCGTTTTTTCCTCACCTAAGCACTTCATAAACCACTCAACACCATGCCAGGAGGGTTTATCAGGAAGGAGCCTTTGAACTCCAATCAATTGCATGAGCATCCTGAGGTGGTGGCCCTCTTCACCAGGACAAATTGGATGATTTTTTTGAAAGAATACATGGATTTGGTGATGCGATAACTGAATAATTTCTGATGGCCTTAAGACCCCATTCAAAAACACATGCTACAGTAAGTTTCAAGGGTCTGTCCCTAGAACTTACATTTGATTTTACTAGTCGAATCACAGGCCTTCCACTTGGGCTCCCTTGGAGAAAGGAGGAAAAAGCATTGGGAAAGGTGGCCAAGAAGACACTTTTTCAACTTGGGGAGGATCCTATAGAGGATAAAAATGGGGTCAGAAGGACAAGCTTACCTCCTCCATGGAATGAAGTCAGCTACCAAATAATGAAATATATCACTTGTGAAGGAAGGTTCAACATAATTTATGGTTATCACTTTAGGTTACTACATGAATTGAGGTATGGGATGGACCCGCCTCCAGTTAGAAAACTGAGTCTCCCATATTTTCTCCTCCAATTTTTAATAGAATGTAGTACCAAACTAAATGCAGGAGTTCCAGACCAGCTGGCCCACCATGGGCTCATCAAACTGTTGGTACAATATGCCTTACAAACTTATACCATTCCCATAGCTTGGGAAATTTTCAGGAATATGTCCAGTGAAGATGACATCAAAATTTTGACTGAGGATATCAGCCCATCTGGCAGCGAGGAGGAGGAAGAAAAAGGGGAAATTGAGGAAGAAGTGCATGAGGAGATACAAAACATTCAAACAGAGGAAGAACATGACACAGAGGAGAAGCAGAAAGGAAAGGAGAAATCTAATAAAACTACTGCTGAGCCTAAGGCAGAAAAGAAGCTAACCTCAAAATCAGAGAAGAGAAAAAGGACAAAGGCTGAAAAGAAAAAGCCCAAGAAAGGCCAAAATAAGACTGTTACAGGCAAGGTAGCGACCCAACAAGAAAAAGAGCAGAATGAGTCGATCTTGTGGACAAGATAGACCTTCCTAGAATCTAAAGAAGACCTAATGACAAGCAAACCAACCAGACACTATCTTTCTCTAAATGTGCTTTTATAAATATTGGCAAACAAGTGTGTTCAAGGCCTACCTTATGTCCGACGCAAGTTTGGGGATGCCCTCGCTTCTTTGATCCAAATGAGTTCCTTTGTCACGAACCTGCAAACACAAACAAGGAAAACAATTAAATAGCACCTGAAAAACCAATATTATAAAACATATTTAACATGAAAGTCAAGGAGTCCATGAAACAAATAACATGAGATACTTGTTGAGAAAAATGAGTCTGATTGTATTAATTCAAAAGAAGAAGAACTTTACAAACTTTGCCTTGACGCTGTACAAGCTCCTCCCAGGGTCCAATAAGAAGTCTCCTCTACTTTGACAAGCTTCACTCACTCCCCAATGAAGCCAAAAAGGTATGTGATCTCTCCTCTTAAGCTCAACTATGAAGTCTTGATTTCATCAGCATTTATCCTAAAAAATGTTCAACTTCTAACCTCCCTAGCCACTAACCCAATGCCTCAATTTATAGTGCAATGGAGGGAAGTTACTAGGTCCTCCTTC
>APFE031030880.1:51748-89239 GCA_000404065.3 Pinus taeda
GGAATATGGGCCCATGCTTCACTTCCAAAAACACGAAAGTGACTTACATCTAGTTTAATTGAGCTACATGCTTCTTCTGGAGTGATATTCTTTAAAACCTTAGTAGGAGTGCAATTTAGTATGTAATTTGCACAGTTAATTGCTTCTACCCAAAAATTAAGACTAAGTCCTTTAGATTGAAGCATACAATTAGCCATTTCCTTTAAGGTGTAATTCTTCCTTTCAGCTACACCATTTTTTTGTGGAGTATATGGAATAGTATGTTGCATTTGAATTCCATTCTCAGTGCAAAATTTGATGAATTTGTTGTTAACATATTCTCCGCCATTACCAGATCTTAGCTTAATAATTTGATGTCCAGATTGTTTTTTAACAAAGGCCTTAAAGGCCAAGAACATGTTAAATACTTCACTCTTGAGTTTTAAGAAGTATACCCAAGTGCATCTGGAGAAATCATCAATGAAAGTTAAGAAATACTTGTAGCCAGAGAACGAAACCACTGGAAGTGGACCACATAAATCACTATGCACAAGCTATAAAGGAGTTGAGATGTGCAAAGAGGCATGTTTTTCAAGACTATCCCGATGATGTTTTCCGAGTACACATCCGGAACAAACACCATCTCTGCAAGATACCATTGGAAGACCTGTCACCATATTTTCTTTACATAGATTCTAAAGGGAGCGATAGTTTAAGGGACCAAATCGCTCATGCAAAAGTTTGCTCACTTCATCATTATGAGAAACAAATACTGAGGGAATATTTGATGACCCAAAGTTGTTAAACTTATACAACCTTGTAGAATCATCATCAATGCCAGTAGCTAAAATCTGTCTAGGACCTCTTAGGTCCTTAATTACAACAACATGAGGTGAAAATTCAACGATTTTACCTTCACCTTAATGAGTTATCTGATATACAAATAGAAGGTTGCGGGATAAGGTTGGAACACATAATACATCATTAAACTAACCATTGTCTATATGAACAGTTCCAGTCCCTACAACACTAAGAGATCTATCATCACCAACATATATATGTTTGGTGTTACAATCATTTAAAGAAGAAAACATGGCTTTTTTTTTGGCCATGTGATAAGAAGCTCTAGAATCAAAGAGTCACTCATGAGAATGAGAAGAAGAAGATACATTTAGTGCATATCCAGACCGAGATGCTTGACAACCACATGTAGAAAGTGATATTCCTAAACATGAAGTTGAAGTTGAAGAGTGCTCCAAATGGATGTTATGCTTCTTCATTGTTGCTGATTCTACAAGGTTGTATAAGTTTAACAACCTTGGGTCATCAAATCTTCCCTTTGGTAATTAACAATCAATTACCAATGACTCTGATAATCCACAAGTTATCAATAAGCAACTTACATTTTTCGTCCCAACTTTTCTCTCTTTTTTGCATGTAATTTAAGGAGAATATAAGGCCTTGGAAGGGGAAGCTTTAACCTCTAACATTTCTTGTTCCCCTCCATCTCCATTACAAATGAAACAAGCTCTTGTGCAAATAACAAAATCCCTGCCATCAATGACCTAGGTAATGAAGAAATTTTAAATGAAGAGCGACAAAGTTGTCCTACTTCAGAAACTATGATAAATTCTTTAGAAGTGGGACAAGTTGAAATTGAAATTGGAAAATCATGTCTTCCTTATCATTCTCATGATATTCAATATGATCTTGTTAGTCCGTTGTCAAAAATAATCCCTGAATATCTTCCTGATATGCTCTTATATTTCCCTCCTTGCAATGACCAAGACCTTTTCTAGGATAACAGTGAGTGTTCAAACAATTCCATAGAGCATAACATACATGTTGTTTTGTTGATCTCATAAGAGGATATAAATGCACAAGATCTAGGAATGGAATTAGATCTATGAATTGATGTTTCTTCAAGGGATTCTTTCAATCTTCTTTTATCCTCAACTCATTACTCCATGTATCCTGATTTGTTTGATGAATCTGCTACCTAAGAAGTGATTTTGTGATCCATATTTAAGAAGGAATGAAATGAAATATAGATATGAATCGAAACACAGAGATACAGTGAAAACGGAACTTCAATTTATTAATAATAAAGTATTGAAAACTATTACAAGCAGAATGGAAATAACTAGCTCAGGTGATGATAGCTCATCTCTGAGAAGAGATGTGGCAGCTACATGCCTCTGAACTATGTTACAATGAAGCTCAGTGGCCTTTTTATCATTGATAAACAATGATAAAACCTAAACATCCAAAAACTAACCCTAGGAGATGAAGTGCCAAAATCTTGTGGGCCCCATTAGGGTAAGATGGAACTTCAAGTTCCCAGGATCATAAATTTGGCATATGATCTTCGTTTGGCTATCATAATACCTCGTTCTGAAGCTATCAAAGAGATGGGAGAAAATAAATTGATAATCTAGTTTGGCATTTTTCTTATCTCTCCTTTTTCCCAAAAAAATGGCTTTTAGTCCCTCAAAATAGCTCTGAATGTTTACGACCCGAAAAACTGCCAAAAATAATAATTTTTTCTACAATTGAAGAAACTGAAAATAAACAAGAGTGGGGGTCCAAATGGAATAGTCAAATGGCCACCAATATCCACCTAGATCATTTTGAAGCCTCTAGAATCGTATATTCCTATGTTAGATTGTAATTAGGTACAAGGTAGTAAGTTATTACATTTGGAAGATGAAAAGAATATAAATACCACCTTTATCTATTTTGGTTTATAATCCTCAGCACAGGAAGATGATAATTCCACGACTCAGATCATTCACTAAATCCCTCTAGTTTATTCATCTTCATATATGATCCTTATAAAATCGTGTGTTTTCAATGATCAGCCAAACATAATCAAAACATTTAATCAAATGATTGGTTCTAATTGTTTTCATCTATTCAATATTGATCAGGTTCATAAATTGAATGATGGTAGTCCATATATATATCTTGATCTTACCAAGCCCCTGAAATTTGATTATCTGGCATCTTAAGGTTTAGATATTTGTCAGGAGAATGAGGAACTTCAACTATTGTTGATGGTTATGTCAAGTTCTCGCAATCTTGATAATACCCATGAACTAGATCATGTTAGGGTTTCTCCACAAGATTCCTTCATAGCATTGTTTCACTAAATGAATGCTCATTTTTGAAATGTTTTCAATATTTCCAAGTTAATCATTCTAATTAACAAGATAAAATCGCAGCTTGGTTGGAAAAATCCTTTCTGGAAAACTCTTTTGCCAGTAGGTAGCACCTTCTCTCTCTTCTGCATGTTACAAAGGTAAATATCTTTAATTTTATGCATTACTTTATACTAGTATTGATCATTAATATGTATATGTTCGCAATTCAGTAGAAACTCGAATGGCTCCACTAGATGTTCGACTTCACCTGATACTGGTCCCCTTTGGAGTTACATTAAGTTTAGGATCACTATTTTTATTTTGTTTTCTTACCAAAGTAGTTATGCATGCATCTTCTTTCATAGTTTGTTTCATGCCTTGCATTATAGTTCCAATTTTTCTTCGCATGTAGCTAGTTTCATGGCATTTCTCTTTTATTTTCATTCAGATTTGTTTCCCTGCGTTGATTTTTCTTATTCATTGCATGTAGTGTTTGTTCCTTCCATTTTATTACTCATTTCTTTTTCCATTTAAGCATTGTTTTTCTGCAATAATTTTCTTTTCAAACCTGTACATAAATAAAATAATAAAGAACTTCCTATTACCCCCTTTCCCAAATGTTGAAATCCCAATAATTGGTTGTGTGTGGTTGGGATGGTCACTCCAAGAGGAAATCACCTGTGGACTCCAATATTTAACTCTGCCCTAAATATTATTTCTAAATTATAATATTTTAAAAAGGAAAATATGATTCGACACTCGTGGGGAACTCTAATAAACCCATAGGATTTACATCTATAGCCTAAAATCTATTTTAGGTATGGTCTTAAATATGGCGTTGACCTTGCGTGTTTTAATGCCCACCCATGAGTTGGAAACATGATATGGAGATATGGCAAGAGGGAAACCCTAAGTCAAAAAATATTTAGTTTCTTTTAAAAAAAAACAATCTATCTACACATAAAAAAAGTTGAGATCTCTCATCCACCCTAGCGCAAAAAATTCCCAAATAATGAAAATTGCATGTAAATAAAAAACAAATAAAAAGGTGAATGCATGAGAAAGGCTTCATGTGCAAGAATTTATGCAAACAACTTCAGTATGGTTATGGATTCTTGTTGGAAGTGAAGCAACACTTCTGATTTATTGAGTGACTTTTTCGGGGATATGGATGCTCGCTAGTAGTGGAGAAACACCGGAAAATTGTTTTAAGTTTTGAAAATTGACAATACCTTTGTCATGCTACCTATGTCACTATCAATGACTTATGTGTGCGAAATATTGGTGTTGTGTAAAAAACTAACAGGACCTTACTATGAGATAGAAATATGGCACGTCTATGAATGGTCAAGTAGTTAAAAGTGGTACCCACAGTGTCCATTCAATAGTTCCTTGCATCATTATTAATACTCCATATTTTCGAAGGACAAAGTTAGAGATGTTGGATTCTACCAATGGTTTGCTAATTTTTGTAGCAGCTACAACATCCCCCAAAAATTTCACCCTATATATTTGATTTTTTGGATCTTCCTTTCTATTGAAAGTTTTCATGGTAATCTCTATTGCATGACTTAGACAAAACCTTGAAAATGTCCTAATCTACATTGAATGCATCATTGTTATGATAGGAGGTTTTGTCCATCCAATCATGTGTATTATGTTTCCATACTTCATCTTTCATTCTTGGAATTACATAAAAGATGGAATTTGTATTTGTCTTTGAACATCAATGTAGGTGTTTGAATTGCTAAATTTAGACTTAAAGGACCATGAGCATGGTTCTACAAAGTTTCATTTGGAACTGGCTAGTTCCACGTTAACACATTTTCAAATAAGAGGAATGGTTCATTGGAATACCGAACCAAGCAATGGAATCAAGATTCCAATGGATGTACTAGTGGCATATTGGAAAAACTTAAAAGGCTTCTTAATGGAAATTAGTTATTAATTCCATTTCCTGAAGAGCTTGGTTACCTTCGTCCTTTGATCATATTGGAAATTGATCAGATCAACTTCTTGAGGCCAATACCAAAGTCCTTTTGAAACTTACAAAAAGCATTGCACATTCATACGAATAATAACTCATCAAGTGGTCAAATACCAAAAGATAATTCCAAACTTCCAAAGTTGATTCATCTTTATTGAACACTAACAACTTAACATGTTCTCCAGTTTTCTCCAAATGACTACATAAATAATGAAAATTTCTTTTTCACTGCAATTGAGCTTTGCATTGTTGCATCCATAACATTTTTGGAAGTGATAATTTTGGATTTCCTAATCTTGGGGATCTAATAGTTGCTTCTTTACAAATAGCTGAAATCCTTGTGTATCAAATATGCCCAACAATGTAAACAAAAGTATTGCCAACCCTATTTCATGGTTAGACATGGAGCATATGAAGTGATGTTGCAATAAAGAAAAAGATTTAAGCTAGTATGATATTAGACATTATTGTAATGATATAACTGTTAATAGTTTAATAGTGTTGCGAGGAACATCACTCATTAGTAAAGTGAATTCTCAGTATGAATTCCTCGTGTTTATACACAATAGTTTGACTCCTGGTTAGGATCCCAAAGTTAGACATTAGTATCTAGGTGAAGTAATCCAAATAGGTATGTTCCTAGTAAGCCAAAAAGGTATGTTCCTAGTAATTAAAATAGGTCGGTTCATAGCTTGGAAGATAGAGGATAAGTGTATAGAAACATGGGTGTCCAAGAATACATGAGAAACTATATGGTCATTCCAGTTGAAAAGAGAGTCAAATGTGAATTGTTGTTGCATGAAGAAGAATTGACGTTGTTGATGGTGGATGAAACATATAATTTGGAACCACAAGGCCAGTAGGAATGGCTTCAAAATAAGAGACTCTTTTCAAACCAAGAAGTAGGAGTCGCCCTTTCTATCCAAGAATTCAAAATTTTGGAAGGCAATTTTGCACAAGTTGGTGCTCTGGCAGAAGATCAATGTGTCATGAGAAATGTTTCCCTACTTCTCATAGAAACAAATTAAAGATACTTTAAAGGAATGTGCAATGGCCCATTTGAAGCATCAAAAATTCACTTTAATTATGGTTCATGATTGAGTTATTCAAGTTGTAGGATCCTATTACATAGTGTATTGGGAATATAGCTATATTAAGAGAGATTTCAATTGGTTGGTTGTCTAGTTCAGATGCTCAAAACTTAGTACTATGTGTATCCTAATATAAGGGAGTTCCCTTCAAGGGAATTCTAATGGAAGTATTTAGGAGATGGTGAGGATGTTCTACATCAAACAAAGTCTGCATGCAATGAATATTTTTGCTTTGGGACATTTAGTTTCTTTGATATAGAAGGAGAAGAATATCAACCTATGTGAACTAGTTCTTGGGTAAACATTAAAGAAACAAAATTTGTTCTCCTCTTGTACTAGCATTTGGTCGCAAAATATCCTAAACTTAATGTAGTATCTAAGTGGTTGTCATCTCACCACATAAGAAGCAAGTAAAGTTAATATGTGAGCATCTCCATGATGTCCTTGGAGTGGAAGTAACTAGAATCATTGATGTGAATACAATTGATGTTTTCTAGGGAAGCGAAAAGGATGTGGAAATCTTATTTTATATCTGATTTTCATCATATGAAAGTTGGCATTACAAGAGCAAGGGCGTCTATGTTGGTGGTTGGCTCCACCTCAACATTGATGCAAGATAAGCATTGGAAAAATCTAGTAGGAGGTGCTCAACAATGGAAATACATATTTAATGTTTGAAAACCATATTACTAATTTTTTAGTGATGAGATCTTAGTTACCATGAAAACAATTAACAAAGAGGATAGCAGAAAAAAGCAGAAGATGGTGTGCCACAGCAATGACCCCATCAACATTAATGCTTTGCATACAATTGTTGTAATGTATCGCTAATGTTGCAAAGGCTTGAGCCACAACCTTGGTTACACTCCCTCCTTGCATCGCATCACAATTCACTCTGTGGGAGCACATTATGCCACATTTTATTCGCATTATTTATTATCTTTGTTTGTGTTGCAGTGTAAACTTTCTCAACTGTGTAGTGTCACACTACTTAACTTCCTTGCGTTGTAGCATAGGGGATCAGTGGAAGGATAATGAAACACTTCAAATTCCCCATGCATGTTAACACATTATTTATGGAGTAACCCCGGTTTTGATATCTCAATCACCAAACCTTCACAAGTTTGGTGGAATATGTATGGTCACGGCTAAAATATTATGGAACATGATTGGAATTATTGTGAAGAACGGATCAGAGAGGAAGGTAGTTGTTGTATTTGCAATGTCAAAAATGACAAACATATTGTATGATATTTTTCCCAAGACTCAATCCCATGAAACTTATTATACATTTGCTCTTGATCAAGTGCATTAATATCACAAAGAAACAACCTATAATCTATTATAAGGAGGTGATCTTGATAAATTTCTTTCTCATCTCCAAAGTGATGTGAATAACCTCAAAGCAATGATTCATGTCATTTATATAGTTGGACATGCTACACAGTCCTTTCAGACTTTGTTGATGGGAATGGAGAGTTTTGGTCTGCACATATATTGGTTGTTACTATCAAAAAGAGTGGATTGCCTTATGTGTTGATAGACACTAGACTGAGGTTCTTGTTGTTAATCCAACTAGATCCATCTAGGAAAACCTTGACTATGCAGCATCTGAGGAAAATATCAATAAGAAGTACACACATACTCCATCCAAGACAATATTTGTTATAGGTTTTATTGCTAGTACTAAAAAGAAGTTTCCAACAACCCTCAAAAGTGATTGAAGTGACTTCTTTGGGAAATCATGGGGGCTCCATTTAGAGCTAGGTGAATTACAATTTGGACGAATGTGGATGGTGTGTATAGTGAAAAATCTTGAAAAGTTAGTGAAACATAGATCCAAGTCACTTTCAGATGCATGTATGAGCCATTAAAGAAAGAGAAACTCTCATCATACCTTAGGAATTACCTAGCCATCAATGTTACAACTAAAATACAACATACCATGAATACCTTATGGTATTCAAATACATGTGCACCTTTTCATTAGACATAGGCATCTTGTAGCACTTTTTCATCTTTTCATATAGTGCCTCCTAACCTTTTCTAGCTCTAGCCATATTTCCTACATTTCAAATGATCCTTAAGAAAGATCCACTCATCACATCTCAATCGAATACACATGCAGGAAGTATAAAAAATAAACATAACAAAAGTAAGAGACATCATAAGTCAATAAATACTTATCTTCAATGAAAGGTTATCCTCTCCCTCTTGAAGCAGCCATCACCATCCATAGTCTACATACCAATGTTACCTTTAATCAACTAACCAGGCTTACTAGGGATTATCCCATCTAGGGCTTCATCAAATCTTTCACAAGTGCTTGAGCCTCCTCACATTGACCATGTTATATCTCATGTCTATTCCATAAACCAGGGTTTTCTTTCCAACCCTAACCTCATAGAATCCATCAAACCCTAATAATAAATTTTCCTAGGGTTTTATTTAAACCCTGGAATTATTTTAGATCTCCACCATCCTCTTCTTGCTTCCATCATTTGTGCCATCATTGAGGTGATATCCATGGATTTTCTTCAGCCTAGCTCTAATTCCAAGTAAATTTTTCATAGGGATACATTGTTCTTTGCTTTGATAATTGCATTTATTCATTAACACATTGAGTTCAGCCTATAACATTATAACATTATTCATATTTACATTATTATTCATCAGCATGTGCAACTATGTAGAAATAAAAATATCGTCATCATCTATGCAGTGGAATATAAAGGAAAATAGAAGAAAAGTATGCACACATAGAGACATCAGGATTGGTCAAAGACTAAGGAAAAACCCACTATGGGGAAAACCCTTGGAAATTCTTCTTCTTCTTAGATCATCATCAAATGATTCAAAAAAAGAGATTGCAATGATCCAAATCTTTATATATGCAATAAAACAACTAGAATATCCATAACATAACCTTAAACATACTTATACTCAAAGATCCTAACTCTAAGGATTGTAATGCATTGTCACTAACTATGGTTAACTGTTGGTTATTGTTATCACTGCGTTGAACATTGTTGAACACTGTTGCACATTGATAACTCATCTTTGGTCTTGGACGCATGTAGAGATACTATGTGTGAGAATCTGAGTTAGATCTCAATGCTCTCTGGAGAACTGGATGAGGGCGTCTGGGACCGATCTTGACACTCTCAAGAGAAATGCCAGCGGACGTCTAAGATCCAACTGCATCGTAGAAATCACAGCCTCCTAGATGCTCTCTTAGATGCCTTGTGCATGCATCTGAGCTTGATCTAGACACTCTCTAGAGAGCTGGATGTGGGCATCTTGGGTCCAAACAGAACTGTGGAATCCCTAGCCTCCTGGACACTCTCTTAGACACCCTGTGTAAGCATCCTAGACATTTTGGACACTATCAAGACCAAACTGTGTCAGTGTCCAGGGAACAAAATCCTTAGTTGCGTGTGAGTGTTCATGGCTTAGAAACCCTAGACACATGTGAGCTTTGACCCTATAGTTTCGAACCCTTTGCACGATCTTTCCTCCGCTAGACCTCTGTGAACAAAGGAGAGAGTACTTGATTATTTTGTCCTAATGAGCTTGAGGTATCTTCTATATACAAGATTTCATGAGGGTCCACTTGATGTTGAGGCTAAAATGTCCAATTGTACATGTGCTTAGGGCCAACCTAAACCAATATACATGAGTAAATAAATAAATTCAAAACCAACTTCTGCTTATCCAAATAAAGTGATCTTTAGGTCGATTGTGGTCCTCTCAAAAAAAGGAACCTATTGAAATTATTATCTTCATCGTATGAGTTGTCCAAAGTTGAATTTGACTGCAGTTTCATAATTTTAACACTCCCTCTCAACTAGGGAGAATTCCACCTGCCAATATCTATCCATCAATCTATATGTCACTCTGATATCTTCAAGTGTCATCATGTATCATCATTGATCCTATCTGTCATGTATTCGTTATGCCATGACCATATCAAGTGTCTTATCATCCCAAATCATCAATGTATATCTCAATCTATCCCTTGATTATTCTTGCTTATCTCTTGATTGTTTCTACTTGTATCCTAAACATTCTCGAATCTAGAAGAAGAGGAAGAATTTGGGTTGGAGGGGAGCTTAAGCTACCACCTTATATCCATCAGGCTACTACTCGGAATCTCTACCAGTGGGATACTACCCAGAATATCGTCACCAATCAACATCATAGAGAATATCATCAAGGAACACATCTCAACCTGGAACCACATCGAGGAGCACATCTCAACCTGTAATATCATGGGGGAGTTATACATCTACAACCACATATCAAGAAATAGGATATTCAAACACACAACGGAGCACATATCGACCCTAGGATCACATTAGGGAGCTCAATCTCAACCTGGAACCACATAAGGTTATCTCAACCCATCTTATTTCATATTGATCTTCCCATCGATGATCTTGAATAGTCATGTGGTAGAACACTTTCATCGTAGTCGACTTGGGTTGTACACCCCAAGTACACTCTCAACTCATTGGCCAAATTAGGAGTGGTATTCCCAACAAGCCCTGCTTGTGGTATGATGCCAACTAGGGTATACTCTGCAAAGACCAGACAGTGTATCAAAATTCTCTAACCCTATAAAGATAGGGGAGCAACATCTCTAGCCGTATGGGTTACATATAGGGGCCATACCCTATTGTCCAAAGTTCCCTCAACCCCAGGAGCCCTCTATCTCAATTCCTCATCCTGGGAGCTCAGTCAAAGAGGAAGAGATGGCTCAATTTCCTTGATCAGTTGCTCTCATCATACTTAAATCTAGTAGCTTCTTATCTCAATAACAACTCTTTCATGTTCATACAGGACATCAAATCAAATATCATGTTAGATAATAAATAACCATATAAATCACAAAAGGATACCACAATCATCCTCCCTCTCAAGGGGGTGTCAGTCACAAGCCTAAGCTTGTCTCAAACAACTGCATTATCTCAATACCAAATATATATTGTTTATTTTTGTAGCTTGGGAGGTACTCCAAGCCCTAGGTTTCAAGGTTTGGAGGACAAAGTGCCATAAAGGGGAGCTTGTGAACCTGAAACCCAAGTATGGGGTTTTTTCACCCATCGTGTTTTGGGGAAAAACCATGATGGATTCACGACATGTGATGGATGAGGATGATAGTATTGGGAAATACGATTCCAACGCATCGAAAGTCATATGAATCCAAGTTTTCATTAGAGATATATGAATTTTTGAAGTTGACATAGTAAATATTGGATTTTCAAGTAGGCCGACTTGAAGAAAAATCCAAGTAGATGTGTCTCTTTGAGTGAACTCTATGGAGGCAATAAAGCCTATATATTGAGGACAAGTTGAGTCATTTTAAGCATCCATTTTGAGTAACACATAACAAGAAAAGAGCTCATTGAAGGAAGAATATATCTCTATCTTGGCTGAAGATAGAAGAGAAGGACTAGCGTAGAGGAAAAGGTTGGAGAAGCATCTTTTCATGATTGTTTGGGAACCAAACCTATCTAGAAGGAAGGTCGAGTAAGGGAAGACAAGTCTATGTCTATTTTGGTGATGTTTTGTGGATGAACAGACCTCAAAGAAGCTTTCGCAATCCTGTACAGGATGCCTAAAGTAGGTTGCAAACCTAAAGGGAAGGCCGAAGTTTGTTTTGAGGGCTAGAAGTAGCCCATAACTTCAGCGTATAGGGACATCCTCTCAAGGAAGTAAACCCGCAGCTATGAGGAGGATATATGAGCATGATTTGAGGGTTATAAGGGACTTTTATCTTTCCCTAGCTAGGTCGAAGTCAACAGTAGAAGAATATACCCTAAAATAGTGAGCAGAGGTAGGTTTCAGATCCTTGTTTGTGGATCAATTTTGGATCGTGATTGTAGTAGGTTGTTGGAGCCAATTGGAGGACATTCTGAGGTGGTGTAATGTCTTCCTAGGATTATATTCAACTATGAAGTATTGGATGTCATAGATCTAGTTGGAGGGAAATGAGTTGGCTACCCAAAGTAGCCCTAGAGCAACATATAAGAAGGACTTTGTTGGTGCAAAATTGGGTGAAGTTTAGGTGTCGAAGTGCAGCACTTTGGTGGACAAAAGTTGATGCTGGCGTGGAGAATTGGAGATCGGGAATTAGGCCTACCCAAAGAGCAGTTGATGAGCACGTGTTCATTGTAGAAGATGTGACTTGCAGCAGTGATAGATGGCAGCCCTCTTGAAGTCTTGATGTGTGGTGGCCTTGATGGACTAAGGCACTACTCGTGAGTAGTATAGGAGACAAGGACCTATAGGACAAGATAGGACATAGAAGTTGCTCAATGAAGATTGTCATTGTATCTTGTAAACCATAGACTATTGTATTAATCATTTTTTTAATATAACAAAGGTTGGGATTGTACATATTGTACAATTTTGTTTAAAATTGTGTATATTGTGCATATGTGATTTACTTCTTTATGTTTCCATTGTGAAAAGTAGTTTATGGTTGATATTCTTGGTTTGGTAGCATCAGTTATTTTAAGACTCTAACCTAGACCCAAGGTCATGGAAATTCAATATATATATGGGATTCTTTGCAATGTATACATGTCCTATTTATATCTTGATCATATGGATCTCTAAGGAGCTTCTACATCATGCCTTCCAGTTATCC
Source organism: Pinus taeda (assembly GCA_000404065.3). Lineage (NCBI taxonomy): Eukaryota > Viridiplantae > Streptophyta > Pinopsida > Pinales > Pinaceae > Pinus > Pinus taeda. The sequence goes on from APFE031030880.1 coordinate 64,604, forward strand.
ATGTGAGCAATTTCATACTAAATCTCGGTCGAGTGTAAAGCTACGGACCAATCATCAATAGTATCATGGCATATCTCATATTAAGGCATCACTCATATGTGCTCATCAACAATAATATTTATTAACAATTCAGAGTTCTAAGTCATTATCAAGCATCATGTCAAATCCCCAAACACATCTCATCTATATCAATCAACCAAATCATGCCAAACTCTTGTAGCACAAACCTCAAACATAATGACATCTCTATATGTATGTCTCAGTCACCTGCAAATAGAAGTTCAGTCTTCATGTTCATATTATGGAAAACATTCAATATTTTCCTTCTTTCAGCTCTTACTGTTATCGGCAACACATATGTAATACAGACATCTTCCAGGTGAACATCTGATTTCATGCACAATACTTCATTACGATCAGAAATTTTAACTCAACAACTTTAGAAATCAGTTTACAATGGAAGAATATGTCAGAGACGCCTAGATTCAGAGTTCAGAAAACTTCAAAAAAATTCAAATGATGATCAACTATAGTCAAACCCCTAGACACTCCCTTCAGGTTTGCATGGGAGCACCTTTATCATCTTGTACTCTCTCTAAGCCATTGTGTGAGGGCATTTATATCTAACCCAAATGTTCCTAGGAAGACTGCATGTTGGCATCAGGGGTAAAACTTACCCAAAACCGCTCCAAAACCCTAGATGCTCTAATCCAATTATTGTGCCTGCGTCTAGGACTTTCCCAATGCTCCCGTGACCATTATGTTCGAGCATCCGAGGACCAATATTATCTAATCTTCCTCAGAAATCATAATTTTTGTATGGGCTTCAGATCTGTGACTTGTTGCAGTTCAGATGCACATAAATCATACTTCAACAATACATAATGTAAATAGTAATATGAGTAAGAGTCTTGAGAAGATATTCTCCCTCTTAATGGAAATTTACTTCATTCATGTCACAAAATTGTCTTCTACTAGAGTCATCCACAGTAGATCTATTAGATCATAACCTTATATCTATCATGGTAATCAACATCATGTTATCAACATTTCATCAGGGGTTAGACTAGAAACATTAGGGCAGTAGACATATGTAACATCATATGAGCATAATAACACTTTCTATAGAGACAATCCATTAAGTTAAACATATGCCATCAAGCCATGACCGCAGATAGTAATAGATATAGAATATCAATCTCATATATATACCTCTAACATTAAGTTTACCATGATTATCATGATAAATAGGATTAAGTTAGGTCATACAATAAAATTATACCAACGCAACAAGAGTGTCAATCTCTCTTTCCATTATCATGCTTATCAATAGTATCATGTATAATAATTAATGAGTTAACCTTCTATGTGAAATCCATCATCAAGTATCAAGAGTACCATCTACTAAAGTCAAGGTGCTATCCTTCTTTATAGGATCAAGATATCCAATAGATATACATTAGCCAAACATCAAGTATATCAATGTATCAACATTATATAGCCTCATAGAATTCAAGGAGATCAACATGTTCAACACCAAGTGCATCATTTCATCGTGGGAAACATATATCCAAGTCACTTTTATATGCATGTATGAGCCATTAAAGAAAGACATACTCTCGTCATACCTTAGGGCTTACCTAACCATCAATGTTCCAACTAAAATACAACATACCATGCATACCTTATGGTATTCAAATACCTGTGCACCTTTTCATTAGACATAGGCATCTTGTAGCACTTTGTCATTTTTTAATATAGTGCCTCCTAACCTTTTCCATCTCTAGCCATATTTCCTACATTTCAAATGATCCTTAAGAAGGATCCACACATCACATCTCAATCAAATACATATGCAAGAGGTATAAAAAATAAATATAATAATCAGATCCATAAGTCCAAATAAAAGTAAGAGGCATCATAAGTCAAGAAATACTTATCTTCAATGAGAGGTGATCCTCTCCCTCTTGAACCAACCATCACCATCCATAGTCTGCATACCAATGTTACCTTTAATAAACCAACCAGACTTACTAGGGATTATCCTATGTAGGGCTTCATCAAATATTTCACAATTGCTTGAGCCTCCTCACATTGACCATGCTATATCTCATGTCTATTCCATAAACCATGGTTTTCTTTCCAACCCTAACCTCATAGAATCCATAAAACCCTAATAATAAAGTTTCTGAGGGTTTTCTTCAAACCCTAGAATTATTTTAGGTCTCCACCATCCTCTTCTTGCTTCCATCAATGGTGTCAACATTGGGGTTATCTCCATGGCTTTTCTTCAACCCATCTCTGATTCCATGTTAATTTTTCATAGGGCTACATTGTTCTTTGCTTTAATAATTGCATTTCTTCATTAACACATTGAGTTCACCCCATAACATTATAACAATATTCAAATTTACATTATTTTCCAACTACATATGCAACTATGTATAAAGAACAATATCATCATAATCTATGCAGTGGAATATAAGGAACAATAGAAGAAAAGCATGCACACATAGAGAAACCAAGATTGCTGAGAGACCAGAGAAAAACCCACTATGGGGAAAACCCTTGGAAATTATTTTTCTTCTTAGATCATCATCAAATGATCCAGAAAAAGAGAGTACAATTATCCATATCTTTATATATGCAACAAAACAAATATAATATTCATAACATGACCTTAAACATACTTATACTCAAAGATCCTGATTCTGAGGATTGTAATGCACTGTCACTGGCTGTAGTTAACTATTGGCATTAGAGGAATTTTGAGGTCTAAAATGGTCCTCCTAAGGAAACTTTAAAATAATAGTGGAAATAATAAAATAATATTAGATTACATCATCATATTTTAGAGGGAAAAAAGAAATAACTACTTTTTCAACTCGTATTTTCAACTTATCTCCCTATGGCTTTACTCAAATTTCAAGCAGGAACACTCGTTGGATGCAGAATTTGATTCCTCATCCAAGGAGTACCCATGTTGCATACTTTTGATGGACCCTGCTACACGAAAAATGAGAAATACATTAAAAACATGATTGCAATCATGTTTTTTCGTGTGTTTCTCATTTTTCGTGTAGTAGTGTCCATCAAAAGTATGCAACATGGGTACTCTTTGGATGGAATTAAATTTTGCATCCAACGAGTATTACCCTTGAAATTTGAGTAAAATATTAGGGAGATAAGTTGAAAATACGAGTTGAAAAAATAGTTTTATTATTTTATTATTTTTAATCTTTTTACTTTTTTACTCCAAAAATGGTGAATCATCCCCCATGGTTGACATCGTCATCTTGAATGCTATTGATTCTTATAAAGTTTATTTTGGTTGTATATTTTTCTTAGGAGGCCAATTTTAGACCTCAAAATTCCTCTAATGTTACTGCTATCACTGTGTTGAACATTGTTGCATATTGATAACTCATATTTGGTCTTGGATGCATGCAAAGACACTGTGTGAGAGCATCTAAGATAGAATTGGATGCTCTCTTGAGAACTGGATGAGTGCATTTGGGACTAATCTAGATGCTCTCAGGAGAACTTCCTGTGGATGTCCAGGGTCCAATTGCATTGTGGAAACCCTAGCCTCCCGAATGCTCTCTTAGACACCTTGTGTGTGTGTCTGAGCCTGATCTGAATGCTCTCTAAAGAACTGGATGTGAGTGTCTGGGGCCCAAACATAACTGCGGAAGCCCTAGCCTCCCAGACACTCTCTTAGACACCCTGTGCGATCATCCTAGACTTCCCAGATGCTATCAGGACCATACTGTGCGAGCGTCGAGGGACAAAAAATCTTAGTTGTGTGTGAGCATTCGTAGCTCAAAAACCCTAGACACGTGTGAGATTCAACTCTGTAGTTTTAGACCCTTTGCATGAGCTTTCCTCCACCAGATCTATGTGAACCAAACAATAGAATAGAGGAGAGAGTGCTTAATGATTGTGTCCAAATGAGCTTGATCTCTCTTCTATATACAGCCTTTCATGAGGGTCCACTTGATGTTGAGGTCGACCTGTCCAATTGTACATGTGCTTAGGGTAAACCTAAACCAATATACATGAGTAAATAAATAAATTCAAAAACCAACTTCTACTTGTCCAAATAAGGTGGTCTTCAAGTCGATTTTGGTCCTCTCGAAAAGAGGAATCTATTGCAATTATTATCTTCATCATATGAGTTGTCCAAAGTGGAATTTGACTGTAGTTGCATAATTTTAACAGACCTATACAAAAATAGGAGACCTATACAGTCAACACATCAACAAGGAACACCAAATTTGGTTAAAGACCAATGAAAAACCCCACAAGGGGAAAAACCCTATATAATTATTCTTCTATTAAATTGTCATAAAATGTTCAACATAAAGTACAATGAGCCCATACAAAAATATCCAGCAATATCAAACAAATAGTATCAGAAATATGATCCCAACAACAATATTGATCAGATTTAGCTTTCCTAATCTACGTCAATTACGGTCAATTGTCAAATTGAAACCCTAGATCCCAACCGCATGGAGGAAGAGTTGTGTGTGAATTTGATATGATCCAACCACGCCAATGAACCTTCGTGCCTACGGTTATGACCAAATTTCTTGTGTCAACTCTACAGCTAGAAACCAAAAACCCTATTCACACATGTGAACTTTGGACCCTGCAATTTCGACTATGTACGGACCAAAATCCACTAACCAAATTTTAGAATTGTATGAACCAATCCAATGAAGAGAGAGAAGAAGAAGATTCTTGATGATTATTTTCAAATATGCTTGAGGTCACTTGTATTTATAAGCTTCCAAGTGTGTCCAATTTCTTGTTAGGGACGCCCTTTATTTTTGTGACATTGTGGGCTTCAATTAAAAAATACACTTTCACTTGTCCAAATTGAGTGCTTCAAAAGTCAAAGTGGTTCTCTCAAAATGAGGAATCTATTCCCATGATTGGAATTCGTCATTGAGCTTCCAAATTAACACTCCCTCTCAGCTAGGGTGAAATTCCAATTGCATCATGTGATCATCATAAGTATCATGTCATTATCTCATGTCCCATCTCTACTCAACTCTATTTGTTGAATCATTATCGAATCTAAAGAAGAAGAATCATCGGGGAGAATCAGCGACCACCTTTCAGGACAATGAGGAAGGTCCTACGGGACACTCTCACCTCATGTCTTCTCATAGGGGAGCATATGTATTCCACCCTATGTCGAGTAATAGGTGTGATACAATATCTCATCCATCCTATTGCTTCCTGATCTTCCCAAAAATGACCCTCAAGAGTCATGTGGTAAACACTTTGCATCATAAGCATGGGTGAGGTGCCAAAATTACCAAAGCTAAGAATCCACTCCCCTAATCCCTCTCATCCCATTGGATGAATGGGGAGCTATAATCCCAAAAAAATTAGCTTGTGCATATGATGCAAACTAGGGTATACTTTGGTAGACCAAGATAGGGGAGAAAAATATTCCACCCTATGGATGATAGATAGGGGTGATACCTTATTTTCCAAAGATCCCTCAACCATAAGAGCCCTGCATCTCAATTCCTCGCCCTGGGAGATTAGACAAGGGGGAAAATTTGGCTCAATGTCCTCGATCAGCAATGCCCCTTATCAGGAGGGGTTACCTCCATCAAGCCAAGCTACTCTCTAAAGACCAAGAACTTCCCTTTTGATAAATATTTGGTGAGAATATTTGCAATCTACTCATTTTTCAATATGTGATGGAGTCTAATGGCTCCTATCTATGCCATGTCTCAAATGTAATGATATCAGATCTCTATGTGCTTAGACTTGTCATGAAACATGGGATTTTATGCTAGACGGATCCCACTCTATCGCAATATATCATTGTGGTGTCTAGGACCTACTCAAATATCTCTCCAAGGTGATTTCCCAACCAAACTAATTCACAACTAGCCATTTTAGTGCCTATATATTCTCCCTTTGCAGTACTTAATGCTATAGAATTTTGTTTCCTTCTCATCCAAGATATCATGGAAAATACAAGGCTAAAACATCATCCAAAAGTAATCTTCCTATATACAACGTTTCCTACCCAATCAACATTGGTATATCCATGTAGTTAAACATCTCTGACAGAATATCTCAAACCAAGGGTGATCATCCCATGAAAGTATCTCAAAATGTGTTTGGAAGCAACCCAATGTGCATGGAGAGGCTCGGTCATGAATTGACTCAATGTGTTCACTGCATAGCATATGTCTAGATGAGTGTTCACTAAGAACATCAAAGCCCCATTCAATTGTCTATACTTGGATGGATTCGTCAAATCGGATCTTGCAGCTTCTCCACATAGCTTCTTGAAATTAATTTCCATCAGTGTGGCTAAAGACTTGCATTTCATCATTCCAAATCTCTCCAAAATATTCACGACATGTTTTCCTTGTGAAAGAAAAATCTTACTGGGCTAGCATGAGTCTAAGGTCCTTCATCTCTAACTCAGAGGCTAGCTTCGTCTACACTTGATAATCATGGGCTCACTACTTGTCATAAATAAATTGTCAACATATAATACAAAAATCAATGGCATACCTTGGACCACTTTTAATTAGAGTTTGGGGTCGACATTTCTTTTTGTGAATCCAAGCTTCATCAGATAATTATCTATGCAAACATACCACGCTCTGGGATCTTGCTTCAAACCATATGATGCTTTCATGAACCTGCAAACATGTGTCTTTCAATCCTTTATTTCAAATCCATTTGGGTTTTTATCCATGTGGATATTGATGGCCACCCGCCTATTCCACTTAGAGCTCCAGTTGGTTTCATTAGTTTCCTTGCTTATAGCAGCATTTACTACTTTTAGCAGTTTTTTATGTCCTAAACTTCCATCTATTGGGGTTAGGTTTTTGGTTGTTTAGGGTTTTCCCTTATTTTTCAATAATAAGAAAATCCCTTGAGCCTCATTATAACACAATTCAAAGGCATGTAGCCACCACGTCTCTTCTTAGAGATAAGATACCATCACCCAAGCTAGTTTATTTTCATTTTTTATGTAAGCATATTTCAGTTCTTTGATATTAATGAACTGAAGTTTTTTTCTATTGAATCTCTGCGTTTATGTGTATATTTGTATTTTGTTGCATTCCTGCATAATTCTAGATCAGTGATATTAGAGTGGTTTGTTATTTCTCTCTTTTTGTTTGCATGTCCCCAACAAGGTTAGGGTATAAGGACTTAGGGATCGAACTATTTGAACCTTTGTAATACCAACCTTGCAAACACTGATAGCCTCCCATGGAGGAAGAAAAGAAAGAAGAGGGGGCACGAGATCCTTTCAAAATCTTGCTCGAGGAAGCCCACGAGCGATAAAGGAACATGATGATGAATAGCTTTTCTTAGATCCTTTAGAGGCTACCCACAGGCGATGCATATTCATCCAGCCGCCACTCTAGAGGCGCCACCCCTTTTAAGGTACAAGTTAACTATGAAATTCCCATATTTAAAGGCTAGATATATGCAGACATTGTAGATAGATGGTCAAATATGTTGGAAGGATATTTTTAAGTTCATGACTTTTCCAATCAGGAAAATATAACTTTTTCACTCCTCAAAGTCGCCCCACATATCAAGGACTGGTGGGAAACCTATTGTGAACAAAAGGACGAGAGGGAATCATCACTATTTTTAGCCACACCCACTTGGAATTCTTCCTGAGATGCCATCGAGGAACAATATTACCTTGTTGAGAGCTATGAAGATAAATATATAAAGTGGACCACACTACAGCAGGGGAGGGACCAAGATGTGTCGGAATTCACAAATGCTTTCCATACCCTTCACACAAAGTTAGGTATTAAGGATTCTCAGGAGCATTTGGTACTCAATTACTGCGGTTGTATACACAAGTACATCTAGGATGAGATGGAGTTCCTGGACATCTCACTTATCACCACCTATCGATATGCTTTCAAGATCAAGCATAAATTTAAACAGAAGAAGAAAGACTTTTCATTTGCGAATTTGAAGTAAGGCAAACGCACCCCCAAACCACAGAACAAAGGACAAAGCTAAGACGAGGCAACCTAGGACAACCCACCAAAGTTGCAAGCAAATCACAACACCATGAAGAGAAAGAAGGACATAGGGAAATAGTGAGGTCCATAAGAGACCCACTCACAACACAAGTGAGTTTCGATCCAAGCAGTCATTGGTGGTTGAGATGAAGGCTTCTAAATCATATGTATGTTCCAACTCTGAGTCAGAAACTAAAAAGAGGAATAAAAAGGGAAGCATATTATTGATGCAGAGCATATTACCACTGTTACCACCACCAAGATCTAGAAGGATGATCCTGAAGATCCAGAGGAGAGGGAGTGTCCCTTCCACTCATAGATGTGGGTGAAGGATTCTTCGTTGTAGTTCATTGTTGACAGCGGGAGCCAAAATAACATTATTTAAGCAGAGGTCATGAAGTGGTTGGTCCTACCAACCACACCACACCCACAATCGTACACCATCAGATGGCTTCACCAAGGGAAAGATCTTTGCGTCAATCGACAGTGTCACCTTCCCTATAGCATCAAGCCCCTCACAGATCAGGTACTTGTGATGTTTCTCCTCTTTAAGTTTGTGATTTACATTAGGCCAACCATACTTGTGGAAGCGACATGTTGTGTATGATTCTAGGCCTCGCACTATTATTATTCCTTTGGGTAATAAGTTTTACAGGATATCGGAGGTAGCACCACCTACCAAGATTTCTTTGATCAATGTGAAGCAATGCAATAAGATTATTTCCCAGACTGGGAAATTTATTTTCCTTATGATTCACCCTTAGGGAAAGAATAATATTGTGGCAACACCCTCCAAACAGGACTCCTCTACATGGAAGCAACAGATGGACAAGGTTGTGGAGGATTATAGGAACATCTTCACCTCACCCACAGGGTTACCTATACACTGTCAGATCAAGCATTCCATCGATCTGACCCCGGGGGTGTCTCTACCCAATGAACTGATCTATCGGTGCTCTAATCTAGATAACGATGAAATCAAGAGACAGATTCAAGAGTTGTTATAGAAATGGCACATCAGGCAAATTTCATCACCTTGTGTGAGCCCAATCATGTTGGCATACAAGAAGGATGGGACCTAGAGACTATATATTGACTATCAGGCATTGAACAAGATCATTGTCTAGAATAGGTAACCAATCCCACGGATTGATGACCTTCTGGACCATATCAAGGGGGCTAAATATTTTAGCAAGATTTACTTTAAGTCTATATATCACCAAGTATCACCCTCTAATGTGTGGAAGATTTCCTTCAAATCCAAGGAGGGCATTTTCGAATGGCTAGTCATGCCTTTCAGGTTGATGAATTCCCCCACAACCTTCGTAAGGCTAATGGACAAAATCTTTCAACCCTTCACCAACTCCTTTGTGGTGGTGTGTTTGGATGTCATTATGATCTTTGGCCAGATTTGGGAAGAGCGCCTCCACCATATTCGACAAGTCCTCCAAACCTTTCGGAAACACAAGTTGTGTGCCAATTTGCAGAAATGCATTATTGGTATGATCCAGGTTCAATATCTATGGTAAATCATTAATGAGTGGGGTGTGCATGTGGACTTAACCAAAATACAAGTCATTCGGGATTGGACATCCCCAACCACTCTAATAGAGCTCCGCATCTTTTTGGGTCTTGCCAATTTCTACCTTAGGTTCATGTTGGGGTTCTCTCATATCACTTGGCCTTGGAGAAAATTCACCAAGGGAGGAGTGAAAGCAAAGTGATTTTGGTATGAATCCCAACAGAATGTATTTTTTGAGTTGAATCATCACCTCTACTCTGATCTAGTACTCACATTACCAAACCTGTAACAACCATTTGAGATCGAGACAAATGCATCCGACTATGTTATTGGTGCAGTTCTTACTTAGTAGGGGCATCCAGTAGCATATCACAGTGAGACACTTTCCAACACAGTCTGAAAGTATCCCACCTATGACAAAGAGATGTATTCCATTGTACATGACTGTTGATAATGGAGGCATTACATTATGGGGAAGGAAACAGTCGTCCACACAGACCACCGACCCCTACAATTCATACAGACACAAGGGAAATTGAAGAATGATCTTCGTCAAAAATGGTCCACATATCTGCAACATTTCCATTTGAACATTAAGTATAAGAAAGGAAGCACCAACAATGTTGCAGACTGCCTCAGCTGACTGTCAATCATGGTGTTGACGACTGTGCTCGACTGTTGTGGGTAAAGCACTGTGGGGTGGCCGCATCTTTACAAGAGCGATCCAGAATTCAGTAACACATACCAGACGTTCTTGGAAGGCTAGAAAGTTCGAAATTTTCACCTACAAGATGATTTGTTATGCCACCTAGGACACCTTTTTGTTCCTTCAAGCGAGCGCGGAAAGATGATTTGGGAGGCGCACTACAGACGGGTCGCTGGACATTTTGGGGTAGAGAAAACAGTGGTAGTGTTGCAGAAGTATTTTTATTGGTCAAACCTTCGACAGGATGTTGTGAAATGCATCATATCCTACACTACCTATGCCATTTCCAAACTGACCATCAAGAAGCAAGGCCTATATACTCCTCTATCTACTCGTAGTTGACCTTGGGAATCCATCTCCATGGATTACATGTCTTTCCTTCCTTCTACTAAGCATGCAAATGACTGTGTTTTCATGGTCATCGACAGATTCTCTAAGATGGCCAGTATGGCAGCCTACAAGAAGAGTATCATAGCAGAATCCACTACTAAGCTCTTCTTTGAATGAGTGTGGTTTCACTTTGGGATCCCACAATCCATTATATTAGATCGGGACTATAGGTTCCTAAGTATAATTTGGTGAAGTCTTTGGTCGATGTTGGATACCAATCTCACTAAGTCCATGGCTTTCCACCACCAAATTGATGGCCAAACAGAGGTCATCAACAAGATGATCATGCACATTCTATGCATGTACAATTCAAAGCATCCACACACATGGGATCAAAGCCTCCCCTATGTATAGCACAGCTACAATAGATCTCTCCAAATCTCAACTAACCATAGCCCCTTTCAGGTGGGATTGGGATTCCATCCACTATGTCCCATTGATGTGGCCATACTATTTGGAGCTACTTAGGCACATTCAGCTCATGTCAAATCTGAAGCTAAAAGGACCAACAGCTTCATTGAGCACATTTAGCACATCCTCTAGTAGTTCCATGACATATTGGACAGATCAAATATTAAGTACAAGCAGCAACATGATCAACATCGAGTGAAACACAAGTTCTATGTGGGTGACAAAGTTTGGCTACATTTGAAGAAGGAACGCCTCGCTGGGCCCCACTGCAAGATTCACCCGCTCTGATATTGACCATACACCATCACTAAAGCTGTAGGGGACAATGCCTTTGAGCTCAGCATTCCACCATTCCTTTCCCTGCACCCATTATTCTATGTGGACTACCTTCTACCATACTTTCCACCGTTGTTGGACACATCCGAAATTGCATAACAACTCACACCAATGGACTTAAACCCAAACTGCATGGAAAAAGCCACAACTAATCGGATCATCGATATGCATATCAATAGCACTCTCCAATAGAGGATCCATCTATATCGAGTTGTCAAAGTGGACCAACTCCTTCACCAGGCCAACTAGTTCAACAAGGATCAGGTTCAATAGAAATTTCTTCACCTCGTGGAGGCTCTGTACACAATAGGGTCCATTAATTCCTAAGGAGGGAGGATCAATCCAGGTGTATATTGGTGGAAACAGTCCTATTCCACCTAGACCTCTAGTCAGTTTCATTAATTTCCTTGTTTAAAGAAACATTTACTATTTTTAGCAATTTTTCGGGTCCTAAACTTCCAGAGCAGTTTTGACCCCATAAACTATTTTTTTTTAGGTTTGCAGTAGGCCCATAACCATTGGTAGGGGCCTGCAAAAAATCCTATAATACTCAAAGAGATATTTCCAACGAGGTATCGTATGCACCAAACGGAGATAATATGACCAAGTTACAACCCAGGGAAGTTGGTTATCGAACTAACCCCAATGGGGCCCACAAACTCTTTATGTTCAATCTCCCGGGCTATGGGTTTTGGTTATTTAGGATTTTCCCTTGTTGTTCAATAATAAAAATTCCCATGAGCCTCATTGTAACACAGTTCAAAGGCATATAGCTGCCACATCTCTTCTCAGAGATAAGCTATCATCGTTCAAGCTAGTTTATTTCCATTTTTATATGTAAGCATATTTCAGTTCTTTGATATTAATGAAATGAAGTTTTATTTCTGATGAATCTCTGTGTTTCTATGTATATCTGTATTTTTTTGTGTTCATGCATAAGTCTGGATCAATGGTATCAAAGTGGTCTACTCTTTCTCTTTTTTTCTTTGCATGTCCCCAACGAGATCAAGTATAAGGAGTTAGGGCTCGAATTGGTTGAACCTTTGTAAGACTAGCCTCTCTAACCCTGAAGGCCTCCCATGGCGGAAGAAAAGAAAGATGAGGGGGGAGGAGATGATTTCAAAATATTACTTGAGGAAGCCCTCGAGCAAAAAAGGAACATGAGTATGGATAAATTTCCCCAAATCCTTTAGTGGCTACCCAAAAGTGACGCATCTTCATCCAACAGCCACTCTGGAGGCGCCACTCCTTTTAAGGTACAAGTTAACTTTGAAATTCCCATATTTGAAGGCCAGACAGATGTAGACGTTGTAGATAGATGGTTAAATATTTTGGAAGGATATTTTTCAGTTCATGACTTTTCCAATCGGGAAAATATTACTTTTTCATTCCTCAAAGTCACCCCAAATGTCAAGGATTGGTGGGAACCTATTGTGAACAAAAGGAAGAGAGGGAATCCTCATTGTTTTTAGATGCAACTACTTAGAATTCTTTCCGGGATGCCATAAAGAAATAATATTACCCTATCGAAAGCTATGAAGATAAATACACAAAGTGGACCACGTTGTGGTACAGAAGGGGCCAAGATGTGTTGGAGTTCAGAAATGTTTTCCATAGACTTTGCACGAAGCTGGGGATCAAGGATTCTTAGAGGAATTTGGTACTCAAGTACCGCGGATATCTACACAAGTATATCGAGGATGAGATGGAGTTCCTAGACATCTCCTCCTTGGTGCTACTTATTGATACGCTATCAAGATCGAGCAGAAATTTAAATAGAAGAAGTGAGACTTTCGATCTATGAATCTGAAGAAAGGAAAAGGCACACAAACCGCAAAACAGAGGAAAAATCCAAGGTGGAGTGACCCTGGAAAAACCACTGAAGTCGGAAATAAGGAAATGGTGTGAGTTCCATAAGAGCCCCACTCACAACACAAGTGAGTGTCGAGCCAAGTATTCACTAGTGGCCAAGCTGAAAGCTTCTGAATTAAATGCATATTCTGACTCTTAGTTAAAAACCGATAAGGGGAATGACAAATGGAAGCATATTATCTATGTGAAGCCTAATGCCACCATTTCCACTACCAAGATCCAGAAGGATGAGCCCTGAGATCCAGAGGAGGGGGAGCATCTCTTCCACTCATAGATATGGGCGAAGGGTTCTCTGTTGCAGTTCATTGTCGACAACGGTAGCCCAAAGAACCTCATTTTAGCATAGGTTATGAAGCGATTGGGCCTGCGGACCAAACCACACCCATGGTCGTACACCATTGTATGGCTTCACCAATGGTGAGATATTTGTGTCAAGTGACAGTGTCACCTTCCCTACAACATCAAGACCTTCACAGATGAGGTATTGTGTGATGTTTCTCCTCTTCAAGTTTGTGATGTATTATTAGGCCAACCAAACCTATGGAAGCAGCATGTTGTGTATAAGTTTAGGTCTCGCATTGTTATTATTACTTTAGGAAATAATTTGTACAGGATACCAGAGGTAGAACCACCTACCACCATTTCTTTAATCATTGTGAAGCAATGTAGTAAGATCACTTCCAGACCAGGAAATTATTTTCAATATGATTCACCATCAGGGAAAGAAGAATATTATGGCCATGGCCTCTAGACAAGGCTCCTCCGCATGGAAGCAGTATATGAAAAAGTTTATGGAAGAGTAGAGGGACATATTCACCTCACCCACAGGGGTACCTCTACACTGTCAGGTCAAGAACTCCATCAATATGACCCTAGGTGTGTCACTACCCAATGGATTGATCTATCGACACCCTGTTCTGGAGAACGATGAAATAAAGCGGCAAATTTAGGAGATGTTGAAGAAAAATCAGACCAAGTTCATCACTCTGTGGGAGCTCGATCATGTTGGTATAGAATAAGGGCGAGACCTGGAGACTCTATATTGACTATCGGGCGTTGAACAAGATCATTGTCCGAAATAGGTATCCAATTCCATGGATTGATGACCTTCCGAACTAGCTCAAGGGGGGGGGAATTTTTCAGAAAGATTGAATTGAAGTCCGGTTATCACCAGGTACCTATTGAACCCTTTAATGTGTGGAATATTTCCTTCAAATACAAGGAGGGCCTTTTCGAATGGTTGGTCATGCCTTTTGGGTTGATGAATTCCCCCACAACCTTCATGAGACTGATGGATGACATCTTGTGGCCCTTAACCAACTCATTTGTGGTGGTGTATTTGGATGACACTCTGATCTTTCACTAGAGTTGGGAAGAGCACCTCCACCATATTCGACAGGTCCTCCAAACCTTACAGTAACACAAGTTGTGTGCCAATTTGGATAAATGCATTATTGGTATGACCCAGGTTCAATATCTAGGGTATATCATTAATGAGTGGGGTGTGCATGTGGACATGGCCAAGATACAATTCATTTAGGATTGGCCAACCCAACCACTCTAACAGAGCTCCATGTCTTTCTAGTTCTTTCCAACTTCTACCATAGGTTCATGTTGGGTTTCTCTCATATCACTTTTCCTTTCATTCAAATCACCAAGGGAAGAGCGAAAGCAAAGTTCTTTTGGTCTGAATCCCAACATAAGGTGTTTTCATAGTTGAAGCACCACCTTTATTCTGCACCAGTGCTCACAATACCAAACCTACAACAACCATTTGAGATCAAGATAGATGCCTCTGACTATGCTATTGGTGTATTTCTTACTCGGTAGGGGCATCTAGTGGCATATCACAATGAGACACTTTCTGACACAGTCTAAAATTATCCCACCTATGACAAAGAGATGTATTCTATTGTGCAAGCATGCTGAAAATAGAAGCATTACATTCTGGGGAAGGAAATAATCATCCATACAGAACACCGACCCCTGCAGTTCATACAGACACAAGGGAAGTTGCAAAACGATCGCCATCATAAATGGTCCACATACCTACAACAGTTCCATTTGAACATTAAGTACAAGAAGGGCAACACCAACAATGCTGTAGAATGCCTCAGTCAACTGCCATTCATGGCACTAACCACTATGATCAACTCTTGTGGGCAGGAGACTGCAGGGTGGCCGCATCTTCACACGAGTGATCCAAAATTTCAGCAACACATACTAGACACTCCTCGAAGGCAAGAAAGTTCCAATTTTTTAACTCCAAGATGCACTGTTATGCCACCTGGGACACCTCTGTGTTACTTCAAGCGAGCATTCCAAGATGATTTGGGAGGCGCACTACAATTGGGTCACTAGACATTTCGAGGTAGAGAAAACAGTCCCATTGTTGCAGAAGTATTTTTATTGGTTGAACCTTCGACAAGATGTTGGGAATTACATCAGATCCTTCATTTTTTGTACCATTGCCAAACCGGCCATCAACAAACAAGGCCTATATACTCCTCTACCTACTCCTAGTCGACCTTGGGAATCCATCTTCCTAGATTACATGTTGGGCCTTCCTTCTACTAAGCATGGCAACGATTGTGTTTTCGTGGTCGTCGACAGATTCTCTAAGATGGCCATTCTAGCGACCTGCAAGAAGAGTATCACAGTAGAAACCAATACTAAGCGCTTCTTTAAACAAGTGTGGGTTCACTTTGGGATCCCACAATCCATTATCTCATATTGGGACAGCGGGTTCCTAAGTATATTTTGGTCAATTCTTTGGTCGATGTTGGATACCAATCTCACTAAGTCCATGGCTTTCCACCCCCAAACGGATGGCTAAACAGAGGTTGTCAACAAGATGATCATACACATTTTGCGCATGTACAACTTGAATCATCCACGCACATGGGATGAAATTCTCCCCTATGTCTAGAACAACTACAACAGAGCTCTCCTTAGCTCAACTAGCCACATCCCCTTTCATATGGAATTGGGATTCCATCCACTATGTCTCATTGAAGTGGCCATACCATTTGCAGTTAATTAGGCAGATTCGTCTCATGTCCAGTCTAAAGATGACATGGCTAATAGCTTCATTGAGCACATTCAACACATTCTCTATTACGTCCATGACATATTGGACAGAGCCAATGCTAAGTACAAGAAGCGACATAATCAGGATCGAGTGCCAAACATGTTTTGGGTGGGTGAAAAAGTTTGGCTACATCAACAGAAGGAATGTCTCACTAGGACCCACCAGAAGCTTCACCTGCTTCGATATGGGTTATACACCATCACCAAGGTTGTAGGGGACTATTCCTTCAAGCTTAACATTGTATTGTTCCTTGTCCTACACCTAGTATTCAATGTGGGCAGCCTTCAACCATACTTTCCACCATTGCTAGACACATCCAACATTGTATAACAACTCACACCAATGAAGTTAAACCCAGACTACATGGAACAGGTCACAATTGATTAGATCATGGACATGCATATCAATAATACTCGCCAATAGAGGATCCAGCTATATCAAGTTGTCAAAGCGTGCCAACTCCTTCACCGGGGCAAGTGGTTCACCAAGAACCAGGTTCAATAGAATTTCCTCACCTCATGGAGGCTCTAGATGCAATGGGGACCACTGCTTCCTAAGGAAGGAGGACTGATCCAGATGGATATTGGTGGCCTCAAACCTATTGCACCTAAACCTATAGTTATTTTCATCACTTTCCTTGTTTATAGCGGTGTTTACTAGTTTTAGCAGTTTTTCGGGTCCTAAACTTCCATAGTAGTTTTGACCCCCTAAACAACGTTTTTTTGAGGTCCACAGTATGCCCAGAGCCATTAGAAAGGGCCTCCAACAAATATTCTAATACTCAGAGAGATATTTCCAACAAGGTATCGTACGTGACAAACAGAGATAATATGACCAAGTTACGACCCCAGGAAGTTGGCTGCCCAACTAACCCCAATGGGGCCCACAAACTCTTGGTGTTTCACCTCCTATGGCTAGGGTTTTGGTTGTTTAAGGTTTTCCCTTGTTATTCAGTAATAGAAAGGCCCTTGAGCCTCATTCTAACACAGTTCATAGGCATGTAGTCGCCACATCTCTTCTCAAAGATAAGCTACCATCATCAGAGCGAGTTTATTTCCATTTTTGTATGTAAGCATATTTCAGTTCTTTGATATTAATGAAATGAACTTTTATTTTTGCTGCATATCTGTGTTTATGTGTATATATGTATTTTTTTGTGTTCTTTCATAATTCTAGTAGTGGTATTAAAGCGTTTAGTTCTTTCCTTGTTTTTCTTTGCATGTCTCCAACGAGGTCAGGGTATAAGGAGTTAGGGATTGAACTAGGTAAACCTTTGCAAGACCAGCCTCGCAAACCATGATGGTCTCCCATGGCAGAAGAAAATAAATACAATGGGGCAAGATATCATTTCAAAATATTGCTCGAGGAATCCCTTGAACGACAAAGGAATACGATGATGGATAACTTTTCCCTAATCCTTCAGTGGCTACCCATAGGCGGCGCATCTTAATCCCACAGCCACTCCTTTTAATGTACAAGTTAACTTTGAAAATACCATATTTGAAGGCCAAATAGATTCGGATGTCGTAGATAGATGGTTCAATTTGTTGGAAGAATATTTTTTATTTCAATCTTCCAATCAAGAAAATATTACTTTTTCACTCCTCAAAGTCGCCCCACATGTCAAGGACTAGTGGGAAACCTACTGTGAACAAAAGGACGAGAGGGAATCCTCACTATTTTTAGCCGCACCCACTTGGAATTATTTATGATACGCCATCAAGGAACAATATTACCCTATCAGTAGTTATAAAGATAAATTCATAAAGTGGAACATGTTACGGTAGGGAAGGGACCAAGATCTGTCGGAGTTCACAAATGTTTTCCATACCCTTCGCACGAAGCTAGGTATCAAGGATTATGAGTAGTATTTGGTGCTCAAGTACCACGGCTATTCACAGAAGTACATCTAGGATGAAATGGAATTCTTGGACATCTACTCACTTGGTGTTTCCTATCAATATGTTGTCAAGATCGAGCAGAAACTTAAACAGAAGAAGCAAGACTTTGGATCTGCGAATCTGAAACAAGGGAAAGGCACCCCTAAACTACATAACAAAGGGAAAATACGAGGTGGGGCGACCCATGAAAACCCGTCAAAGTCACAAGAAAAGAACACCACCATGAAGACAAAGAAGGACACAGGGAAATGGTGTGATTTCCATAAGATCCCCACTCACAACACAAGTGAGTGTCGAAGCCAAGCAGTCACTAGTGGATGAGCTAAAGGCTTCTGAATAAGATGCATGTTTTGACTCTGAGTCGGAAACCAACAAGGAGAATGAAAAATGGAAACATATTATCGATGTGGAGCCTAGTGCCATTGTTGCCACAACCAATATCCAAAAGGATAAGCCTGAAGATCCAGAGGAAGGGGAGAGGCTCTTCCACTCACAAAAGTGTGTGAAGGGTTCTCAATTGTAGTTCATTGTCGATAACGGAAGCCAAAAGAACCTCATTTCAGTAGATATAGTGAAGCATTTGGGCCACACCTGCAGTCGTACACCATCAGGTGGCTTCACCAAGGGTGAGATCTCCGCGTCAGCTAACAGCGTCGCCTTCCCTATAGCATCAATACGTTCATAGATGAGGTACTATGTGATGTTTCTCCTATTGAATTTTGTGATGTATTATTAGGCCAACCATACCTATGCAAGCGAAATGATGTGTATGAGTCTAGGCCTCACATTGCTATTATTACTTTGGGAAATAAGTTTTACAAGATACCAGAGGTAGCACCACCTACCGCCATTTCTTTGATCACTTCGAAGAAATGCAGTAATATCATTTCCCATACTGAGAAATTTGTTTTGCTTATGACTTGCCCTTGGGGAAAGAAGAATATTGTGGCCATGGCCTCCAAACAGGGCTCCTCCACATGACATTTGGAGATGGACAAGGTTTTGGAGTATAGGGACATCTTCACCTCACCCATAGGGGTACCTCTACACTATCAGGTTAAGCAATCCATCGATCTGACCTTGGGCGCACTACTACCCAATGGACCGATCTATCGACGTTCTGTTCTAGAGAACGATGAAATCAAGAGGCAGATTCAGGAACTGTTGCAGAAATGGAACATCAAGACAAGTTCATCACCCTGTGGGAGCCCAATCGTGTTGGTACAAAAGAAGGATGGACCTGGAGACTCTGTATTGACTATTGGGTACTGAACAAGATCATTCTTCGGATTAGGTATCCAATCCCACGGATTGATGACCTTCTAGACCAGCTCAAGGGGGCAAGATATTTCAACAAGATTGACTTGAAGTCTGGTCATCACCAGGTACAAATCAAACTCTCTGACATGTGGAAGACTCCCTTCAAATCCAAGGAGGGCCTTTTCAAATGGTTGGTCATGCCTTTCATGTTGACGAATTCCCTCACAACCTTCATGAGGTTGATGGATGACATCTAGCGACCCATCACCAACTCATTCGTGGTGGTGTATTTGGTTGACATTATGATCTTCAGCCAGAGTTGGGAAGAGCACATCCACCATACTCGACAGGTCCTCTAAACCTTGCAGAGACACAAGTTGTGTGCCAATTTGGAGAAATGCACTTTTGGAACGACCCAAGTTCAATAAGTTGGGTACGTCATTGATTAGCAAGGTGTGCATGTGGACCCAGCCAAGATAAAGTTCATTTGGGATTGGCCATCCCCAACCACTTTAACAAAGCTCCGTAGCTTTCTAGTTATTACCAACTTCTACCGCAAATTCGTGTTGGAGTTCTCTCATATCAGTTGGCCTTTGAGTCAAGTCACCAAGGGAAGAGAGAAAGCAAAGTTCTTTTAGCCTGAATCCCAACAGAAGGTGTTTGTTGAGTTGAAGCATCGCCTTTGCTCTGTACCAATTCTCACATTACCAAACCTACAGCAACCATTTGAGATCGAGACAGATGCCTTCGATTATGTTATTGGTGCAATTTTTACTTAGCAGAGGCATCCAATAGCACATCATAGTGAGACACTTTCCGAAACAGTCTGAAACATATCCCACCTATGAAAAAGATATGTATTCCATTGTGCAGGCCTACTGACAATGGAAGCATTACATTTTTGGGAAGAAATGGTCATCCACACAGACCACTGACCCTTGCAGTTCATATAGACACAAGGGAAGTTGTAGAATGATCACCATTAGAAATGGTCCACATACCTGCAACAGTTCCATCTGAACATTAAGTACAAGAAGAGCAGCACCAAAAATGTTGCAGACTATGTCAACCAACCACCTGTCATGGCACTGACCATTGTGCTCGACTCTTGTGGGCACGAGATTGTGGTGTGGCCGCATCTTTACAAGAGTGATCTAGAATTTGGAAACACATACCAGGCACTCTTGGAAGGTAAGCAAGTTCCAAATTTTCACCTCCAAGATGCATTGTTATGCCACCTATGACACCTTTGTTTTCCTTCAAGTGAGTGTGCCAAGATGATTTGGGAGGCACACAACAGTCGAGTTGTTGGAAATTTTGAGTTAGAGAAAACAGTGGCAATGTTTCAAAATAATTTTTATTAGCCAAACCTTTGACAAGATGTTGGGACGTATATCAAATCTTACATTTCCTACCCCATTGCCAAACCAACCATCAAGAAGAAATGCCTATATAATCCTCTGTCTACTCCTAGTCAACCTTGGAATCCATCTCCATGGATTACATGTCGGGCCTTCCTTCTACTAAGCATGGTGATGACTGCATTTTCATGGTCGTCTACAGATTCTCTAAGATGGCCATTCTCACGGGCTACAAGAAGAGTATCACAATAGAATCCACTGCTAAGATCTTCTTTGAACAAGTGTGGGTGCACTTTAGGATTGCATAGTCCATTATCTCATATCGAAATAGTAGGTTCCTAAGTACATTTTGGTCAATTCTTTAGTCGATGTTGGATACCAAGCTCACGAAGTCCACAGCTTTCCACCCCCAAACTGATGGCCAAACAGAGTTCGCCAACAAGATGATCGTATACATTCTACGCATGTACAACTCAAAGCATCTACGCACATGGGATGAAAGTCTCCCTATGTCCAGCATAAATACAATAGAGCTCTCCATAGCTCAACTAGCCATAGCCCCTTTCAAGTGGGATTGGGATTCTAGCCACTATGTCCCATTGATGTGACCATACCATTTGCAACTACTCAAGAAGGTTTGGCTTATGTCTAGTCAGAATCTGACAGGACTAACAGCTTCATTGAGCACATTCAGCACATCTGCTAGTAGTTCCATGACATATTGGATAGATCCAATGCTAATTACAAGGAGCGACATGATCAGCATCAGGTGGAACACAAGTTCTAGGTGGGTGACAAAGTTTGGCTGCATCTACAGAAGGAATGCCTCGTTGGGCCCCATCGCAAGATTTTCCCCCTCTGATATGGACCACACATCATCACCATGGGTATAGGGGACAATGCCTTCGATCTCAGCATTCCATTGTTCCTTGGACTACATGTAGTATTCAATTTGGACCGCCTTCGGCCATACTTTCCACCATTGTTGGACACATGTGACATTGCAGAACAATTCACACCAATGCAGTTAAACCCAGACTCAATGGAATAGGCCATAAATTATCAAATCATGGACACGCAGATAAATAACACTTGCCAATAGAGGATCCAGCTATATGGACTTTTAAAATTTGGCCAACTGCTTCACCAGGAAAAGTGGTTCACCAAGGATCAGGTTCAATAGAAATTTCCTCACCTCATGGAGAATTTACACACAATGGGGACCATTGCTTCCTAAGAAGGGAAGATTTGTCCAAGTGAATATTGGTGGCCCCTTGCCTATTTGTTAAAATTGGAAACTAGGGCCAAACTTCATGTGGGTCACCTTATTCATGGATGACAATATTTTTACTAGATTCTTCTCATCGAGAGGTGTAGGATTGATCTAAAGATCATCCGATTCCGATAATTATTTATGGAGATATGAATTTATTTTGATTATGGACTAATTTTCAAAGTCATCCAGCAACTTATGTAGGCTCAGAAGCCCAACGGACGCATCTATTCATCATCAACATTTTAATATAAACACAGGATGTCTCCTCCTCATCTGGACACACTTCTCATCACATATCTCTCTCTCCTGCTTAGAAAAAGAGTCTCTTCTCTCTCCTGTGCAGAAAAGACTATCTCTCACACGTGTGGAAAAGGGGCACAGATTTTAGGGCTGCAACTGCAAAAAGGAGCATTGACCAACATTCTCTCTCTGGACTGTGCAGTAGGTGAAGCTGACTCTCTTTGGAAGGCTGCATTTTTTGGTGAAGGAATCAAGGTGATCCAACCATCAGTTTGACAAATATTGACTGCCCTAGTTTAGGGTTGATCAAGGGCTTGTTGCTGCTGATGTAAATCAGATTTTTATACTATTTCTCTCTGTTAAATTATTGAAGATAAAAGAAGATTTGATCAAAGGGTTTCCCCATATTGGGGTTTGTCCTTGGCTAGCCGCCACATATTGTGTCTCTTGTCTTGGCTTGTTTTCTGTCGATTGTTTAATGTTCTATCTGCACTTTACTTAATGTACATGTGATAGCTAATATGTGGATAATAATAAGAAAAATAAGTACACTGCTCTAACCATAGAATGTACCATAACTTAACATGGTATTAGAGCTGAGGTGAAGACAAATCCCAAGCAAGAGCAAGAGAAATCACCGAAGAGAAGGTTGGCAAGGCTATCTAAAAGAATTCATGGTGTCCTCATCACACTTCCCTATTGAAGACACGCTCCATGAGAAGTCTAACTACCACAGATGGAAGATGTCTCTCGATCTAACATTAGAAGAACAAGAAGTGTTGGACCATGTGAGAGGCAGAGTTGTTGAACCTCCATCAAATGCATCCACTGTTGCCAGGAACAAATGGACCAAGGGAGAATTCAAAGCAAAGAAGATCATTTAGGACTCTATCAACAAGTGCTTGGTGGCCTATGTTTCTGAGCTGAACACCTCCAAGGAAATCTATGATAGACTGGTGAGTTTATTTAAAGTTAATGATGCAAATCAAGTTTTGCTTCTTAGAAATAAGCTGAGGGAAATCAAGAAGGGTAAAGATGAGAGTATGCAAGTATACTTCTTAAGAATCACCGAGATCAAGAACGATCTCCTATCTATTGGGGAGACTATTGCTAATAGGGAAATGGCACTCACAACTCTTGGAGGATTACCATCCAAATGATACGTGTTCAGGACTACTCTTCTGAACAATAATGTAATTCCTGGTTTCGAGAAATTAATGGCTAGATGCATTCAAGAAGAAACAAGGGCAAAAGAGCAAGAAATGCCCTTGCCTAAAGGTCCTCTTGCTGCCTTTTCTTCTCATGCTAAGAAAAGAAATAATTCCGGGACTAAATCAAAAGGAAAGGCTGGACCTAAGGGTGGAAGAAAAGGACGATGTTACATCTGCGATAAAGCAGGTCACTATGCAAGGGAGTGCCTCGATAAGAGGGACTCACATCGGGACGATGATCAAAATTCCCCTGATGGAAACCATAGGAATGACAAATTCAATAGCAAAGGTAAGAGGAGAACTGGGAATCAAGGAAGAGGACAACCATTCAAGAAGGCTAGAAATTACAGGATGTATTAAATGCGCCCGACCTTAAAAAGAACCTGGTGTCCATCTCCATAATGGAAGACAAAGGCTACAAGGTAACCTTCAGTGATGGCAAGGTACGTATATGGAAAAATAATGTTAAGGATGCCTTTACTCTTGGGTTTTGTGTTGATTCATTATATCAGGTTGATGGAAGTCTACTAGGTGTCATGTCTTATGACACATCTCTTTAGTCTGAACTTTGGCATCGGAGGTTTGCCCACCTTCATTATAGAGCTCTACTTGGTGTAAGACAAATGGTGACAAGGATGCCCGAATTTCGAGTAGAGAAAGAAGGTGTATGTCGAGGATGTGCCGAAGGAAAGCTCAAAAGGGGACCATTCCCCTCAAGTCAAAGCAAGACCTCCGATATATTACAATTGGTTCACTCAAGCATATCTGAGGCTGACATTCAGTGGGAGACTACTACACCATATACTCCTGAACAGAATGGTGTGGCGGAAAGGAAGAACCGCACGATTATGGAAGCTGTCCGGGCCATGCTACATGATCAAAGACTTTCGAAGTTTGTATGGGCTGAAGCTACAAACACTGCCGTATATGTACAAAATTGATGCCCTCATCAAGCATTGGGTTCCAAGACTCCTGAAGAAAAGTTCACCGGTAAGAAACCTGATGTTTCTCATTTTA
>APFE031030880.1:90389-103237 GCA_000404065.3 Pinus taeda
ATTAAAAATGAGCCTTCATCATTCTCATATGCCATCAAGCATCAAGTATGGAAGGATGCTATGACTGAAGAATATGAGTCTATTATAAAGAATGATGTCTAGGAAGTGGTTCCCAGACCCCTGGACAAGACAATTGTCACTTCTAAATGGCTTTCCAAGATAAAGCATGCAACTGATGGAAGTACGAAAAAGTATAAGGCTTGTTTTGTCACTCGTGGCTTCTCCCAGAAGGAAGGTATAGACTATGATGAGATATCTGCACTTGTTGCCAGATATACCACCATCCGCTCAATCATAGCCCTTGCAACTTCAAAAGGATGGAACCTACATCAGATGGATGTTAAGACCGCGTTCTTTCATGGTTCGATCAAAGAAGAGGTCTACGTGGAGCAACCCGAAGGATTTGAGATTTATGATCAAAAATCTCATGTGTGCAGGTTGAAGAAGGCCCTCTATGGGCTGAAGCAAGCACCCCGAGCATGGTACAAGAGGAACGATAGCTACTTGATGAAGCTCGAATTCACTAGGAGTGAATCTGATCCTAAGCTTTACTTTAAGATTGAAGATGACAAACCTCTCATACTGGTGTTGTATGTTGATGACCTTTTTCTAACAGGTGCAGACCCTCTCATTCACAAATGTAAGAGGGAGTTGGCTTCTGAATTTGAAATGAAGGACCTAGGACTGATGCACTATTTCCTAGGACTTGAAGTTTGGCAGAAGCCAGGGGAAATTTTCCTATCTCAAAGAAAACATGTGGTGAAGATATTGGAAAGATTCAGTATGGTGGACTGCAAGCCCATAACTACCCCGATGGAGCTTGACTTCAAAAATTTAAACGGCAGTGCTGCTGGACCTATTTTATGAAATGCCACCGAGTATCGTCAACTTCTCAGAGCATTAATATTCTTAGTGAACTTCCATCCAGATATATGCTTTGCAGTCAACACGTTGAGTCAACATACGGTTGAACCTCACCACATACATTGGATTGGTGTGAAGAATCTATTGAGATATCTTCGTGGCACAATTACTTATGGGTTAAGATACACTGCTGAAGATGTGAGACTACTTGGATATATTGATGTTGATTGGGCAGGGAGTGTGGTGGACCGTAAGATCACTTTTGGGTGTTGTTTCTCCTTGGGATCTGCTTCAATATCCTGGATGAGCAGGAAGTAGAAGTTGGTAGCTTTGAGCACCACCAAGGCAGAGTATATTGCTACTAGCATGGCCCCCTGTGAGCAGTCTTTATGCGAAAACTCTTCAGTGAGCTATTTGGATTTACATTGGATACCACCGTGATTCTATGTGACAACCAGAGTGGGATCCATTTATCAAAAAATCTTGTATTTCATGGTCGCTCCAAGCATATCGATACCAGGTACCACTATATTTGAGATATGGTGCAACGAGGAGCAATAAGGCTCCAACATATCGGTACAGATGAACAGGTCGCCGACATTCTGACAAAGCCCCTAGGAAAGGTCAAATTCCTGACTTTCCGAGAATGACTTGGTGTCATTCAGAGACCCTCTAATGAGGGTCAAGTATGATGTGCTGAGCTCTGGGAGCTCCAGGGTGGCGCGGGGTACTTCTTGGAGCAACATATAACCACAAGGTGACTCACATCCCCTTTTGGTGCACTTTGTATAGGATAAAAGGTTCAACCTTCCCTTGTGACACCCCATGGTGACTATGGAACAGGATGATTAATTCTCCTGTGGGCCAGGATGATTCGTTCTCCATGGCGACTATGGAACAGGATGATTAGTTCTCCTGTGGTCCTGGATGATGCGTTCTCCATGGCGATTATGGAACAGGATGATTCGTTCTCCTGTAGGCCAGGATGATTAGTTCTCTGTGGCATCCACTGGACAGGATGATTCGCTCTCCTGTGGACAGGATGATTAGTTCTCTTGTTGAGGCATCCTACCCACGCAGTCTGGGACTCATGGGAAGTACCTCTCATCTGATCAATGAGTAGGGAAATGAGGATAGGGACCATAGTAGTACCGATGGATGCATCGTTGTATCTACCATACTCCCTATGCTAGGATGAACTTCATTGATCTGGGATCAATGATACTGTTCTGGGACCAGTGAGAATGGTACACACTCTGAGACTGACTTTGGGTCAGTGGAGGATGGTATGATACATCCTCGATCATTTCTTCTTCTTCATAATTCGAGAAAAGCAAAGTAGAGCAAAGTAGATCAGAACCGAGCAGAGCAAGAAAGGTCAAGCCATACAGGATAGTGCATTTGATGGATGGATAGCAATGACGGTCCGACAAATTGCAAATAAAGTTTTCCCTAATTGAGAGGGACTGTTAAAATTAGCAACTAGCGGCCAAACTTCATGTGGGTCACCTTATAATGGATGATAATATTTTTACTAGATTCCTCTCAATTAGAGGTGTAGGATTGATCTAAATATCATCCGATTCCAATAAGTATTTATGGAGATATGAATTTGTTTTGATTATGGACTAATTGTCAAAGTCGGCCAGCAACTTATGTAGGCTTAGAAGCCCAACAGACGCATCTATTCATCATCAACATTTTCATATAAATACAGGATGTCTCCTCCTCATTTGGACACACTTCTCATCACATATCTCTCTCTCTTGCGCAGAAAAAGAGTCTCTTCTCTCTGTTGCATAGAAAAGACTCTATCTCTCACACATGTGGAAAAGGGACACAGATTTTAGGGTCGTAACTGCAAAAAGAAACTTTGACCAGCGTTGACTAGCATTCTCTCTCTCTGGACTGAGCAGTAGGTGAAGCTAACTCTCTTTGGAAGGTCGCATTTTTGGTGAAGGAATCAAGGTGATCCGACCACCAGTTTGACAGATATTGACTGCCCTAGTTTAGGACTAATCTAGGGTTTGTTGTTGTTGATGTAAATCAGATTTTTGTACTATTTCTCTCTACTGAATTATTGAAGATAAAAGAAGATTTGATCAAAGGGTTTCCCCATATTAGGGTTTGTCCCTGGCTAGCCGCCACATCTTGTGTCTCTTGTCTTGGCTTGTTTTCTGTCGATTGTTTAATGTTCTATCTGCACTTTGCTTAATGTACATGTGATTGCTAATCTGTGGATAATAATAAGAAAAATAAGTAAACTGCTCTAAGCATAGACCATACCATACCTTAACACTATTCCACCTAGACCTCAAGTCGGTTTAATCAGTTCCCTTGCTTATAAAAAAATTTACTATTTTTATCATTTTTTCATATCTTAAACTTCTGAAGCAATTTTGACCCCTTAAATAGCATTTTTTTGAGGTCTGTAGCAGGCCCATGATATGGTCCTACAGCAAATCCTATATTACTCATAGAGATATTTCAAACAAGATATCGTATGCACCAGGCAAAGATAATATGACCACGTTACAACATCGGGACGCTGGCTGCCCAACTAACCCCAATGGGGCCCACAAACTCTTGGTGTTCCATTTCCTGGGGTTAGGGTTTAGTTTTTTTATGGTTTTACCTTGTTTTTCAATAATAAGAAGGCCCTTGAACCTCATTGTAACATAGTTCAGAGGTATGTATCCACCACATCTCTTCTCAAAGATAAGCTACCATCACCCGAGCTAGTTTATTTCTATTTTTGTATGTAAAAATATTTCAGTAATGAAATCAAGTTTTATTTTTGTTGCATCTCTGTGTTTATGTGTATATCTGTATTTTTTTGCATTCCCGTATAAGTTTGGATCAATTTCTCAACAAATGCATCTTCTTGTAACATGACATGAAGGAATTTTGTCTTCACATCCATCTGATGAAGGGTCCATCCTTGACTTGTAGCAAGGGAAACTATTGAACAAAAGGTGGTGTATCGAGCCACAGAAGCAAATATATCATCATAACATTCTCCCTCTTTCTAGGTGAATCCTTGGGCCATGAACCTTGCCTTATATTTCTCAATGCTTCTATCGACTCCATGCTTGATCTTGAATAGCCATTTTGAAGTCACGACAGATTTCCCCTTCAGTCTTGGCACAACATCCTATATGTCATTCTTCATAATTGATTCATATTCTTTGGCCATAGCATCCTTCCAAAATTATTCTTTCTTTCTATCTCTAAATGACCTTCTAGTGGGAATGTGTTTCTCGGCATCCTGTAATGTATCACAAAACCAAAGTGGCCTCTTCCTAATAGGAGGATCATGTGGAGGAGGATCCAAGGGGTCCATAGGCTCCATGGGATCATCAACAATGTCTCTCGCAGATTCAAACACAGAAAGACCATTAAAATATCCATATCATCATTCTTTTGCGCAGGCGGAGGAAGGTCCCTTTCTTTCCCAAGGGCAGCATCTTCATTGAATGTTACATCCCTACTAATTTCAACCTTCCTTTAACCAAGAATATATATTCTAAATGATTTAGAATCTTCATAATATCCAACAAACATACATTTTATTCTTGTGGCTTCCATCTTGTTCCTTTTTTCCTTCGACACATGAAAATATACAAGGCAACCAAATATAAGGAAGTGACTAACATTGGGTTTGACACCTGCGAATACTTATTCGGGAGTTTTGTTGTCCAATGCTTTATTAGGCATCCTGTTCTAAACATAAATAGGTGAATTAGTAGTTTCTCCCCAAAGAAACTTTGATAGCTTTTGATCATGGAGCATGGAACAGGCAGCTTCTACAATAGACCTATTATTTGTTTCAGCCACTCCATTTTGTTTGGGATTATAGGGAATAATCATCTCTTTATTGATGCATTCCTTTTTGAAAAAATCTAAGAATTCATTGGAAATTTACTCTCTACATTGTCAGACTTGAAGATCTTAATTTTATTCCCTATTTGATTTTTAACTAAAGCCTTGAAATTCTTGAATAAATTGAAGGCCTCATCCTTATGCTTCAAGTAATATATCCATGTCTTCCTTGAGAAATCATAAATGAAGGTAATGTAGTAGAGATGGCCACCAAGAGAGTGTATGGGAATCAGACCACATATGTCGAAATGAATGAGTTGGAGGCTATCATTTGTCTTGTTCTTACTAGAGGGGAATGGTCCCCTTGTCTTCTTTCCACTAGCACATCCAGGACATACTCCATCGTGATGGGCTTGAACATGAGGACTTTCATAGACTAATTTCTTCAAGTTAAAAGGGGCTTCATAGTGTAAAATGGGCCAATAGTTGGTGCCATAGCTCGCTTTGATGATTAGTATCATGGATCAATGCTAGAAGAGGTCTTCCATTGACTCTATAGAGTACTTCAAATCTAGATCCCAACAAGAATGCATCTCTCATAGGGGTTTCCACCCATCAAGTAACTACTTTTCCCTTGATGAAGGCAACCCTCATCCCTTTTTACTCCAAAGCAGATATATATACCAAATTATTCTTCAATCCTGGCACATAAATCACATTATGAAGTAAAATAGATTACCTACAGTCCAAATGAAATTTAACAGACCCGAAACCTTTCACGGGATGAGTGGAGTTGTCTCCAAGAATAATTTTCAAAATTGACTCCCTCTCCAACAAATTAGAGATAACTTCTTTATACCCTAAGAAATTATGAGAGGCCCCACTATCAACCAACCAATTGTCCCAAGTATTTGGGGGAGAGGAACTAGAAAGTGTAGAAATAAGAATATATTCAGATTGATTTGCAACATTACTTTCATATCTGGTGTTTCTTGATTTCTTTTAAGGACGACAATCTTCTTCATGATCACTTGGATCACCTCTTAGTCTTCTTTCATCTCTTTCATTACGATCATTCCTTTGATCATCTCTTATTATTCGGTTATTTAACCTGCTATTGTTGCTTCTAGTGTTGTAGCATGGACCATTGTTCTTCTCATGCCAATCTCGAGCATAGTGACTTTTCTTGTGACAGTTGTAACATTCAATGTGTGATGCTTCTCTTTCATTCCTTATTTTTGAATTTCGAGGAGGAGGCTTCCTTGAATTTGATGGACCTATTTTTCCCTTCTTTTTCTTGTTATGAGTGATGAATGCAGGTGGCTCTCCTTCTTCATGCTTTTGTATCCTGCCTCTAGAAACCATCCTTGATTCTTATTAAGTGAGTTTTACAACAAGCTCATCAAACGATGGGACCACATTGTTATTTCTTATAGTCATAATGAAGGTTTCCCAGATAGGAGGGAGACCTCTAAGGGTCACAATCACCAATTCTCTATCATGCACAGTTTCCCCAACTCTCTAAAATTGATCTCTAAGATGATATATCCTCATAATGTAGGACTGCACAGACTTTCCTTTGTTCATCTTCATATATTTGAGTTGATATTTCAAGGAGATGGTTTCATTTAAA
Organism: Pinus taeda; assembly: GCA_000404065.3. NCBI lineage: Eukaryota > Viridiplantae > Streptophyta > Pinopsida > Pinales > Pinaceae > Pinus > Pinus taeda. Next base: position 96,709 of record APFE031030880.1, read on the forward strand.
TTGTTAATTTCATACATTCCATCTAGCTTATCATACATATCCTTATACTTTTTCAAATTTCCAACATATGCAAGTAAATGACCTTGTAAACCATCAACTATAATTTTCTTTGCTTTTAACTCACCTTTCTTGTACTTGTAGGCTTGGAAGTAGTAGAAGCATTCTCTGGAGGCTCGGGTACTTTTCCTTGTATGTATTCCCAAGCATTATTGTCTTCAAATATGATTTCCAATATGATCTTCCAAGAAGCAAAGTTAGATGAGTCACCCAGCTTCTCATTTTCCTTGAAGAAAGAGGAAGACATCTTGACTTGATTAAATAGGCTCCTTCAACTTTTCCAAGGATGATTTCTCTATTTCTTACCTCCTTTAGGCTTGTCCTTCACCTTAGCTTTGATATCGTGTTAATTTTTATACAACTCTATGTTGTTTCAATTACTTTAGCCCAATTCAATTGTTTAATTAAAAATATTTCAATAGCAATTAATATTTTTCATCAACCAATATTAAATGATGATAGAATAGTAATGCAATGAAAAATAGGAGATAATCAACACATCAACAAGAGACACCAAATTTGGTCAAAGACTAGGGGGAAACCCTTTGTAATTCTTCTTATATTAGATTGTCATAAAATGTTCAGCAGAGAGGACCATGAGCCCATACAAAACTATCAGCAATATCAACCAAACAATATCATAAATATGATCCTAGCAACAATATTGATTAAATTTAGCTTTTCTGGCCTACAATCAATTGTCAAACTGAAACCCTAGATCCCAACAGCGTGGAGGAAGAGTTCTGTGTATGGTTGAGATGCTCCAGTTGCATGGATGAGCCTACGTGCCTGCAGGTATGACCGAAAATTTCCTGTGTCAATCCTGCGCTGGAAACCAAAAACCCTAATCACGTGTGCGAGCTTCAGACCCTGCAATTTCAGACCTATATGAACCAAACTCCAAACCTCTATGAACCAATCCAATGAAGAGAGAGAATAAGAAGAATTTTGGTGACGATGTCCAAATGAGCTTGAGGTCACTTTTATTTATAGGCTTCCAAGGGTGTCCAATTTCCTCTTAGGGTCGACCTGTCTTTTTTTAATATTGTGGGCTTCAATTCAAAAATACACCTTCCTTGGTCCAAATTTAGTGCTTACAAGGTCAAAATTGGTCCTCTCAAAAAGAGGAATCTAGTACCATGACTCGAATTTATCACTGAGCTGCCAAATTAAAAGCAAGATGATGAACTAATTCGTGGATTATAACTTGTATGCTTGCATATGGATCTCTGCTCTTTATTCCACACTTCACACTATTTATTAGTTGTGAACTAGTTTTCAATTAGTCACTAGTGCTCTTCTATTATTTTATGTCTTAGAAGGTTTTAGCTAACTGATTCCTTTTGAGATTTACTTAATCTTATTGTTGTGTTGTTATGATCTTGTACTTTGTATTGCAAGTTTATCATTTGTGGGTTAACCATCCTCACTCTTTGGGTATTTCACACTTCACTCACATTAACATCTCTTCATTCAAGACCCAAGATAAAAGACACAAGCATGGTGACATACGAGCCCACATATCAGATGGGACTCCTATCCCAAATGGTGTGAGGTCTAACTGAGATTTCACACCAAGGAGATCCCCTTATTATTTGCGATGCATTTTTGCCTTTTCAACACACCCCAACATAACCCTTTTTTAAAAACCCATCCATTGAATACAAAGTTACAATATAAAGATTCTTCCATATCTAAATGTTTGAAACTAAAACCAATGTTAAAAATTAATATAGTGAAAAATTCTAAACATAAAATGTTTCAAGGTGGGCCTATTTGGATGGATCCGCACAAAATGGACGATGTGGTGGAGGGGCAATATTGTACCTCAATAATAATCATTATTTCAAATTACAATTTGGTCTGGGAACTACCATGAACAATATCTCTGATTTATACAACCTTAAATTACTTGTATTATTTTCTCATGAAAAGGGATACCGGAAACTACAAGATTTTGGTTCAATCTTCATTCCACCTGTCACGTGCACACACTTATAAAATTGTTGGAGGAAGTTCTCATGATTAAAGCACAGTTTGATTTTATTACTAATCAACACATTTACAAGGAAAGGAACTTTCTTTCCAACCAAATTTCCAAGGAGGGTGTGTAATAAGCTCGCGAGACATGGTTGATCACCGAATGTAATGGCAACAAACACTACCAATATTATCGTCGACCTTTTATAGATCTTCAGTAGTCTTATCTGAAAACAAAATGACACTTCATATACTTTTGATATGGCTTGGCCGCATTCAATGGCCATAGCTACTAATAGACCTACAGTTTTTTGTTTATTTGCATTTATCATGGACAGCTACATCATATCAGCAGTTTTGGACTTACATTAGACTATGTGAAACATTTACATTATAGTTTTTTGACAGACTATGCATGGTTGTATCACTTAGATGTTTGTTGAGTGATTAAACAACCAATATTTTGATATGCCTTACGCATCTACAACATGTAATTTTCATTATTTTATATAATGGAAATTAAGATTTTTTCAAGGGGAAAAAATAAAATGTTTCTAGATAATTATGCTCAAGCATTTTTATTTTGAAAATAATATGGAGGGTGCAAGATTGAAATGTAGAGATACATCTAATGGTTGTATCTTATTTTCATTTTCACTATACAATAATTCAATTATTCAAATTTTAATGAATATATATATATGTCTAATTAATAAATAAAAAATAATTGATGGATTCTTGGTGATTAATTCTTTTAGAAATATTATGTATTCAAAAATTTTGAGGTGTCTAATGTTTCGGGTGGACACTCCACCCAGCATCAGTTACTATAGTAAAGCAATTTGATTAGTAAAGGTTGTCAAGACCTATATAAAGAGGTGAGAGGAGAGGGCTTTGAGCGATGGAGCTGCAACGATCTCTCAGACCTGGTTCTCAAGCGCACTCTTCTAGGGATCCTTTTGCTCGTGACTAGGGCTAAAATCTTATACTTACCTCTTTGTTGATAGCTACTACCTTTTTTCATTGTCTACATTCCATTATTCTGGCACCTGGGGCACTCATCGGTCTTTGTCTAGGAAATTGTCAGCTGACGCATTTCTTTTTGGGTTTCCCTCCTCTCATTGTCTGTCAGTTATGATGGAGGAATATATAGTAGATTATTCTGACCCATATGATTCGGTGCCCATCTAGACGGTTTCTCCTCCTTAGTTTTCAGTCACCACTTCTAACATCTCACTACAGCTTCCTTCATCATTGGCGGGTGATCTTAGGGTCTTTTCGATTCCAGTTTTATCTCACCACTCCTTCCCAGCTCAATCGTTTATGTCGTCGATTGGTCAGTCTGTCTACTTCTTCACAGCTGGTTTCTAGCTCATCTGATGACTCTTTCTTCGTGTCAGGTACTGACTTTTCCCATCCCTTTCTGGCATCGCTCCATTTCCTTGCGTCCTATTTGGACCCGTCCTCTGCCTCTTTTTCACCAGAACCCCTCATTTTTCCCACCTCTAGGAACCCTATCCCTTCCTTTTCTTCGGACCTGGGCCCTCAATATCCCCCTTCATCTTTTCCTTCTTCCCTCGTCACATACATACACTCCAGCATATTTTGGATGAGACTATGATGTTGAAAACACAATTTGATTATATCTTTTGTCATCATATATACACGGAACACAATCAAGTTTTTGACAAACTATCCAAGGAGGCCTCACACTAGCCACGGGGGATCTGGATGATTCAGGAACAGACTAATCGGGACTTCTACAGATATTCTCATCGACCATATGAGGATCAGTAGCAGAATGGGGCCAACGGGCCCTAATTTATTTTTCTTTACAAGATTTTTGATGTATTTAAAATTTTTGCACTGTATATTTATGTTTATATTTTTCAAAAACATATCATATGTAATTAATAACAGCCTCCCAATCTTGGGATAGATATTTTTTTTTATAACAAATCACAGACAGTGGCATGACCACACATACAACATATGCTTTTAGCATCTACAGCATGTAATTTTCAACTTATTAATGAAAATTATGATTTTTCGTTGGGGAAAAAGCGAAAGTAGCAACTAACATTCAGCTGACCTTTAATCGTTACTCTCACCTCTTTATGTAAATCTTGGAAACATTTTCTAATCAAATTACTTCATTGTAATACCTAATACTAAATAGAATGTCCACCTCAAATATTAGTCACCTCAAAAATTCTAAATACACAATATTTCAAAAAAGAAATTAATCACCATAATTATAAAATATAAAAGCCCACGATAATAATTATTATCAACACTCATCATTTACTTTTTAATACACCTAAACTAATAGATAAAAACACTTAATATTATAAACATAACAATACTCTTTCAAAATAAGGGAACTATTTCATCCCATAATGGATAGTTCCAAGTAAGCCAAAACAACCCAACTGCAATTAAGGTAAAACGGCCCCAGTGATAAAAATATCCGTAACTCCTTAGACCGTAGGCATTCATGCTAATAAACAAAAGAATAGAATAAGGAAATTCCATAATCAATAGTTCCAAGTAACCCAAAACAACCCAACACCAATAAAGGGAAAACGACCCCAATGATAAAAATATCCGTAACTCCTTAGTAACTCCTTAGACCGTAGGCATTCATGCTAATAAACAAAGAATAGAACTAGTTATAATCACAAAACAATACTATTTTATTTTATTATTTTTTATTTATATATATTATTTTTATTAAAAAATAAAATTAAAGTATATTTCCTGGTAAATATTTTATTGTTTTTTGAATTGTAATTTACATAAAATAACATAGTAGTTTAGGTTATCTTTTCGTTAGGAAGATGAAACCATAATTAAAATTTCACTCTAGGCAAAGAGGCATTAGATATCAAACTAGTCATAGAAACTGTATACAATGACCTAGGTCAAGTAGGCCAGCGAAACAAACTATCAGATTATAATACAAAATAAAAATGAGCATGACAAGTATTAAAGAGACGGATTTGAATCAGGGTGGCAACATGAATTAGATCTTAATTGTTGCCAGATTACTACCAGTTAGAAGAGGAATACCCAAATGTTGCTCAATGCAATCCAAAAGCTAGTCAAGGTCCCTCAAATGTCAATGGAGGTGTTCTAGTGAATGAAGGATGTCTTCTATGTGCTCAAATTGATCCATCATAATGCAGCCCAAGAGAAACTTCAAGTGGCAGTATAATTCAATGGTATACATGGATTGGTTGAAGCAACCTTGGGTGTGGCCCAAGTCTGGTACCTAGTCAGTAAACTCAACCAGAATCTCGATATTTGAGAGTTGTTATCGCGTTGAGACTCCTTCATGTTCCAAACGGGCAACTTCTTCCTAGATGGGGTTAGAATGAACTCCTGGAATCTAGCAATTGTTTCTTCCAAGCATTGATGGGTATAGGAGTGGCCCCAAAACGTTTGCCCCGATAATATGTTTCCCCTCGGCAGAGACAAGCTTGTTGTCGGGGCATGGGGAGAGCAGCCAATAGAGGAAAACGCTCAAAGGTCAAAGGAACAAGGGTGGAAGCAAGTGGCCAAGAAGGAGAGACCATATAGGGGGGTGCAGGGGCGGGGCACCCTCGAGTTGAAGAGAAAGAGGAAAAGCCAAGGGTGACCAGAGTGGTACACATGTGGACGTATGAGAGAAGCAGGGGCAAGCTAGAGAAGGCATACAAGACTACAGCATAAAAGAAATTACAAAGGGTGCATTCAGCCGCAATAGTACCCAAAGGAAAGCAAGAAATCAAAACACATTTTGAAAGAAAATGAGACCATGGAGAGGTATCAAACCAGAGATGAAGCTGACACCCACCAAAGATGGCTACCACCTAGAATAATTCGCCACAACCTTGCTTAGAGGATTCACTTCAGATATCACTGCATGCATGGCAATTTGAAGTGCAAAGGGAAATAACAGGTCCACCTCAGTGTGCCATACAGCGAAATGTGTCATTTCATTGAACCATCATCCAAGGAAAGAGGAATTACCAAATGAGGGATGGAAAGAAAGGAACCAGAACGAGGGCATTATGCTTGGTCATAGCTCACAAAGGTGGGCTAGCTAGAGCCCATAGAACAAAATCAAAAGGTACTTGGAGGGGACAATGGGCTAAATGATCCAAAACACATGCCATACAAGAACGAACAAAAGATTGAATAATAATGTCGGAAAGGGTATGGTGGATAGCGAAGGATAACAATTATAATCCATACAGACCATGGCAGGCTTGGCGATCAAACCATAATCAATGTCATTAGTATGAATTATCACGTTTGCAATGGTCAACTAAGCGCTCGATTAGGGCTCCTCGAGCATGGTAGAGTATGAGACATGGTTATGTGGTGTGTTGCCACATCCCCAACCACTTGGCTCGATGGGGCAGTGGCAGACTCCCCCCTTTACAATCTTGTCACCCCATTGAGGAGAATTAAAATATAATTATATATATATATATATATATATAAT